>CANYBF012586183.1:0-10722 GCA_948192965.1 Dalechampia spathulata | reverse complement strand
ATCATGGACTTCAATATATAGTTTAATACTCCAAGTAAAACAAGTTCATTTAAAACATTGTACTATATAATGAATAATGCCTTTATTAATGAAAACGTATAGTACAAATACACATGATGCTCTAGAGCATACACTAACAGGTATGACATGCTCTCGTAGAATAATTAATGATCTCCAAATAAATGGAAACCATTGATTACCCTACAATGGATGTAAAATTTTTTTATTTTTTTAAAAACTTATTTTACATTTAAACAATTGGAAAACAAAGGTAGATTATTTCTTAAAAGTTGATATATATAAAATTGTACTATGAATTAAGTCAGTGGAAAAACATTTCAGAAAATTAAACTTACATTATATAGTTCTATTTATTGCCTTAAAGATTACTTTAAGTTTATGACTTTATTATAAAGTAAAACCTTAAACTGATCCAAGTCCTTGCCATCAAATGGAGTCCTGCTGAATTAGTGCCATGGGATTTGTGTGTTTCTAACCATCTACTAAACCTGCATCCATCAAATGACAAACGTTGAGTATTTCACTCGGTGGTGCCATAATCATATCATAGAAAATGTAATCAAACATATGTCATATCAAGAACATGATTTGTAATCCTAATCATCATAATCATAGCATCGCTATATAATCATTTATGAGAATACTATATCAATTCTATTTCCATGATACAGATCACCTATTTTCTTAAATCAATAATCTTTTCGGTAATACCTGTAAGAAATGTAAGTCTTATAATATGCATACTATACCAAGTTTCTTAAACCAATATCCACTATTTCATTACCGTAAAACATTCCTATAATATATATATTCATATTGTATAATCATAATAAGAACACTAACTGTACATATCATACTACAAAACTTTGTTATATATTGCTACCTTTAAGCATAAATTCATATGCCTATAATTAAGTTCTTTGTTATATCATATCATTACATTATCAGCACAAACATGTTGTAATCATACAATGACATTCCACCTTAAGTTTCATAATAATATATATTACTTTATCGTATATCCAAATCCAATGTCATCATCATTATAACCATTTTCAGGATATAATAAAATCATGTACGTACTAAGAATGCCATCTTTTCACATTATCATGCATTCCTTTCATTAGCAAATCATAAAATAATATAAATACGAATCATTATCTATATCATCACTTATCATATAAATGGCATCAATGAACAACATCATATTCTCAACATAACATTACTGTTTACGAGCATAAACTCCAATAACTGTATTTCATAACATCTGTTATATAACTATGCCCATTGCATTAGGATTTTCAATAACTATTCATAAATGCATTTGTATCATTATCCATCATACCATAATGTACATCATTATTCAATGTACATCTCTATGTAAGCACATTTATAATGCATTCATCATTCCATCATCATGATCATCGTTACTCTTGAGCATAAGCTCCAACCATTGCATACGAATCATTATGTAATAATGAAATGTTGTATGTATTATGAATGTTATTTTGCTATGTACTTTCCTCTGTATTCTATATCATTTCATTTCATCATCTTTGTGAGAATGCGATCATATTTTGCATTCTTTCTCTGAATAACATACCATATAGAAACCATCATGTTTCTGTAACATTTACATATGTGGACTTATAGTGCTTTCATCATCTCATCCACTGTACTTTCATAATGTATGAATGATAATGTTTATATATGAGAATGCATTCATGTTATGCATTCTCCTTCTTTTTTTCCTATAACATTTCATTTCATTTCATATCATTTGCTCTTTTCATATACTGGGCCATTTCATATGCACATATGGTACTAGGTCTTTCATATCATTTCATTTCATTTCTGTGGTTCAACAAACTAGAACCCATTTCACATTCATCTCTTTTCTTTTCTTTTCATTTTCCTTTCCTTTCATTTCTTGTAGGAACACATTTCATATGCCCATGATGAAATATCATATATCATCCATTTCATATATCATCCATTTCATACATCCAGTGACATTAATATAATGAAGATCACTTCATAATGCAAGTACAATAAAATATTGCTTATTGACCTTGGTTAATAGGCCATGATATTATAACCTATCAACTATAGATCACTAATAACATTCATAACAAATCATGACACATCATATATCAAATAGTTCATTCAATATAATTATAAACTATAATTATAGTAACTCATACATTACTATCTTATAACTTTATATCAATCTCTAATACCTTTGTGATATTGAAACCTATAAATCAATACTTATCATACCTTAAGTACCATTTCATCCCTTACTTTCCTATCTTATAACTTATTTATATTATCTCATATTTATGTATTCCTACTTATATAATTAATTACATTATATGTAATCAATATGCTTCGATGTCATGTTAAATATATATAAGCATCAGAATATAATACCATGAATAATCCATTTTATACATTCAATATCATTAAATATAATGATAATATTTTCTTTCATCAAAATTCACCAATTCACTGTGTTCATAACTCTGTATAAGTTAACCTTATAAGATATATCATGATATCATAATACATCATTTACATCCTTTTTCATAATTATTCTAATTTATTCAATTATTATTCATCATCATAATATAATAACATCATAATGTAAAAGATATTCATCATATACTTCATCTGTAATCATGAAATTTAATTATCATCCTTATTAAATAAATTGTGTCATCATATATTTGTAAAGTATACCTTATGGAATTCATTTTCAATTACTATTGATCATTCATGTTCATAGTGTAATATAAATGTGAAATAAAACATGTAATCACATGTTAATATCAAAGTAAGTTAATACTTATCGGCCGATCCTTTTTAAAGGAATCAGCTAATGAATAGCACAAACCTTATTTCCATTCCCTTATTTAAATTCCTAGGTTCATCAGTTGATTTTCCTCTGAACCACTTAATTAACAAATCAATAATCATTTTTAATCAACAATTTGAATTCCATTATGAGTTATCCATAATTCACACTTGCAATCATATACCACTGTACAACAATCAATTAATCACATATTAGTTCAATCCATTTACTGATCATAACATCAATTAAGAAAACCATATTATCATTTTATATTTGTATCACTATTCAAATTAACCATATTAGATATCATATCATTCAAATTAATATATAACATGTATATGATACCAATTTAATATCATTTTCATACTATTGAATTTTATTATAAGACTCCTTTCATTAATATAATCATTACTTATTTAAAACCATAATCTTATATAATTATTTTCTTACCTTATTCCTTATTAATAACCAAACTTATATCCTTTTGATAAACAGTTGATATTATAATACAAAATACAATACACTTAATAATCTTTTTTTTAAAACATTTGACTTAAACAATTTATTAATCATATATTATTTATATATTATTGTTGTTGTTTAACAAAATCCATTAACATCTTATACATAGTTCATTATCATAACTTATTTGAAAATTATTTAGGTAACATCCTAATACTTCTGAGAATAAACCCTTTTAATGTCACTATTATTTAATTATTTGATAAAGAAACCAATAAACTTAATTGAAAGTACATATGTCTTTAAAATAATTATCTCAACATCTAGTTTAATAATATAGCCATATATCACTCACTTAGCACTTCACTTTACCATTTCATATATCATGTCACATGTTCTTATGTTATACATTAGAATATCCAAAACATACAATTGATTAAATACTTTCAAGGCCACATGTCATTAAACACATCATTTTCACTTTCAAACCTCATTTTGATCAACTAAAGTCAAATTCCATGTTAATCCTTATATATCATTAATAAAGTGATTAACTGAGCTTCTGATGAATACTTATCATACTTATTTAATATCCAATTACATCTTATACTTTGAACACTATCAAGCCATATAATATACACATACATTTCACTGTATTTAACCACTTACATATAACATGCTATTTGACTTTAACTTATTTATTAAATATCCAATTCAATCATATAATTAAAACACTTTTTGAAAACACATGTCATCTTACAAAACACTTCACCTTAAAGCTTCATTTTGGTCAATCAAAGTTGATTCAGGTAAACCATTTCATACCATATGTCTTTAACTTACTCACTTAATATTTAATTCAATCATATAATTTAGACATTAATAAACCATATACCATCTTTCAAAACACTTTACTTTTTAATCAATTATTGTCAATATCATGCAAAATGTTTTACATTATAAATTAATGAAATTAATAAGCTTCCTTAAGACTCATTATAACTCTAATTAATTGAGCTTTTAAGTCATGAACATTAAGTTGCCACAACCTTCAATTAAATTACACTTAACATACTTATTTTATTAATCATTTAAGCCTTTAACCTTATTATAGCCGCATACTTACATTTTATCCACTTAACACTTTGAAAAAAAAACATTTTAAGTTCAACATTAATGAATATGTCGTATACCATATCTTAAATATACCAAAACACTTCAAATTTTAAGCCATATAATTAAATCATCATTCATAATAAAACATTTCTATAAGTTTAAATCATTTAAGTTCTAAAAATAAGTGTAATCATAATATACCAATCTTCAACCATATTGAAACATATGTTACTTAGCTTCTTCTTAAGTGATTATCTATGGATCTTACAATTTTGATTTTAAACGGGCAAGAAGATTGATCATCTATGCGCACCTTTACCAAAACCATTCGGTCATGCATGCACAAACACAATACAACACACATACCATACACAATTCACTATATTTCCTTCCTTTTTACATCCATGACTTACAAGACATCAAATAAAAACTCAAATCTATAGATCTACCCTCTAAAGATTTTGGCCATAGCATGTTTTACACATACAATCCATAGATTTACTAGATCTAAAAGTAATCCAAAATCACCTTGAAGACAATAACAAAAACAAAAATAAAACCTAACTTCCATATGATCTATCACCCAATCTACAGGGATCTACTCACCAACACTTTGTTTTAAGCTTAATAAGTTGCTTTCCATCACTATACACATGCATTAACCTTCTAATGAAGGTTAGGCTAATGAAAATAGAAATTAGAAATCAATATGTTACAATTTTGCTTAAAAACATATGGATCTAGTGTATTCGGCCTTGAACTTTGAAAAATGAAGGAGATATATTTCAGCCTTGACTAAAAATAGGTAGAAAAGAAGAGATTTTAGCCAAACCTTTAGCTATACACATATATATTGCTTTGTACTTGAAGTTTGAAGAGAAAGGAAGAAGAAAATTGTACGATTTTGATGGTTAAGGTGAAAGTGCTTCGGTCTTGTCTTAAACTTCATGAAAATGGAGATACTTCAACAAAACCTTAAGCTAGATGTATTGATCTTGTGTTTTAAATGAATTTTGAAGAGAAAAAGAAGAAAGAATGATGTATGTTATGGTTTTTGTGGTGAAAATAAAGAACATGTAAGAAGGATATGAACAAAGTGAAGAAAGAAGAAGGAGATGGAGAGAATGGTTCCGTCAAGGAGTGGAATGAGAGGAAATGACTAACTGTTATGACCAAAAATAAGAGAAAAATACGAATGAGGAAGGGTAATGACTTAGGGCGGTCCTATGATAGCTAACATGCACCATACCATACATGATTATAGCCCTTAAGTCATACCAATACATATAATTATACATATTTAATTCAAATTCCTCCAATCAAAACCCTTCTGTACGTATTATTATACTACATTTATACTCCACTAACTTTATTTATCAATATTATAATACTCTCCATCTTTTTCCACTAACTAATAAACTAATATTCTATTTTCTCTTTCCTTCCACTATCACCAATACCCATACCACTTTTACAATTACCCATACACTTAATATTATATTCCTCCACTAACACGACTTCCATACCAAATAAAATATACTATCTTTAAATCCCATTCACATAATATCCATATAATTATATATATCTACTTACATACACATTATTTATTTCATATCTCATTTATTTATTCCTTTTCATATTATATATACCATAAATAATATTATATTCATTCTATCATCTTTATACATTATATTAATATCAATACCTTATACTATACAAATACATCATTTATACTTTATCTATACATTCCAATTATACACTAAACCATATATATATATATATATATATACACACACACACACACACACGTTATATTGCATTATTTAATTATACAAATTCCTTAATCATATATAATTATGACATAATATATACTCTTAATACATTTAAATTCATCTTAATTTCTCATATTCTTATATGTAGAATATCAAATATGAATATACATATATTAAATTAATTTTCCTAATTAAACACGTTTAAATATATAAAGCGTACTCGACATCGTATTTCTTCAAACACGTTTATATCATTATCATGACATTTAATAATTAACACATCATTTATTTCTTATATGATTTACATATTTCATAATTCCATGTCATCATCCTAATTATAATCATATATCAAGCAATGCACATCACTTGTCTCATCAATGTAGTGTGTGCTAAAAATGAGGATGTGACACTGCTACTATGGCTGGGAGCTCCCGAGGGAAAGGTAGTCCTAAGAGAGCTAGAAGTATAACATCTGGAGTGGCACCAAAGATTAAGGTGATGAGTCCTAAGGTATCTCTAAGATTTGAATATCCTCAGGGCTCATTGAAGGCATAGTTTTTATGGCTGCAAAACGCTTATATGTAGTCATATAACAGAGATGGATGGCCACCAACTTCACCGCCATTCAACATAAAATCAAGACTTGATTGTGATTTATAATCATCCTTATTAGATTAAAAACTTGCATTTTTATACCTACTAATTTGTAAATCACCTCCTCCATACACTACGAACATATCCTTGTTTCTTCTCAAGTACTTAAGAATGTTCATAATGGCCACTTAATGTTCTTCTCCATAATTGGATTAGAATCTACTTGTCATACTCAAAGAATTTGATACATCAAGCCTAGTGCATAACATAGCATACATGATAGATCCAATAGTGTAAGCATATGAAATCTTACTTAAGCATTCTCTCTCTTCTTGTATCTTAAGACACTAAGACTTATAAGGATATTTCCCATGCATCATAAGAATAAAAACCTTCTTAGAGGGATCCATGTTAAACCTCTTTAACATTTTGTAAAAATGAGACATCATTTTCCATAAGTAATATTTCATCTACATACAATATAATGAAAGCAATTGCAGTCCCATTAACCTTCATGTAAACATAAGGCTCATCTTCATTTTGAATGAAACCAACCTCTTTGATTGTTTCATCACAATGAATGTTCTAGCTTGTAGATGTTTGCTTCAATTCATAAATGGATGTTTGAAGCTTGTACACTTCATTATTACCATTGAATATGAAACCATAAAGTTATGTCATGTACATTTCCTTGAGTAGATTTTTATTAAGGAAAGTTATGTCATGTTCTAGTTAGTAATATTTTGATAAATTTTAGCATGGCTATAGGTGAAAAGGTGTAGTCATATCAACACCTTTTTGATGATATCCTTTTGCAACCAACCATATCTTATAGATAACTACATTACCATCCATGTCCATCTTCTTTTCAAAAGCCTATTTGCACGCAATGGGTTTAATCCCTTTAGATGGATCAACTAAAGTCCATACTTGGTTCTTATACATGAAATCCATTTTTGACCTCATGCTTTTAACCATATAGTCATGTTCTAAACTTTTTAGAATGTCTTCATATTTAAAAGACTCATCATTCTTAACTAATAATACTTATCTTATTTCATGAATAAGAAATCCATACCTTATAGGTACACTCCTCACTCTTTTTGAGTGCTTTAAAGCTTATGTTTCAACTAGCTCTATTATGAATCATTATCTTATGGTTGTTTAACTTCATTAACTTCAATTTTACTCCTACTCTCTTCTTTTAAAAGAAACTCTTTCTCTAAAAAGATAACATGCTTTGAGACATACACCTTTTATTCCAAATGATGATAAAAATAATATATAATAGTCTCCTTTGGATATCCCATAAACTAACATTTATCAGATTTAACCTCAAGCTTTTTTGATATTATCCTCGTCATATAAGCAAGACAACCACATATTTTCATATAAGAAAGTACATGTTTATTGTTAAACCACATCTCATATGGAGTAACTTAAACTGATTTAGATGGAACCTTATTCAAAACGTGAACAATAGTTTCTAGTGTATAACCCCATAATGATTTGGTTAAACCTGCATGTCATGCCTTTCTGTGATGCGACATGCTCCTATAGAATAATTAATGATCTTCGATACATGGAAACCACTGATTACTCTGCAAGGGATATGTAAAATTTTTTTTTATGCGCCATTTTAAGTTTTACAGAAGTATTAATCCCAAATAACAATCTTGCATTTACTGCCTTTAACATTTAATTGCTTAATTAAATTATTCAGAAACTTTAATCTACTCCAAGTCCTTACCTTCAAAGAGTCTCCTGCTGAATTGGTACTTCGGGAATCTGTGCTCGCCATCCAACTGTCAACCTACGTCCATCAAATAACTCAGTGGTGCTTAACACATAATCATAGAAAATATCATCATAAATATGTCAAGTAACATAACAATTTTTGTATCATATCATCATAAATACAACATCATTTAAAATACTTTTTCTTAACATCTCTACTTGATCATCATAAAATCATTCCATGAAAAGATAGATCATTACCCAATCTAATCAATACATTATCAAGTTTATCTCCGTAAATCTTGTTACTCATAGCTTTGATACTTTTACCTTTTTATTTAATTTTATTAAAATAGCCTTAATTTAATATCATTTACCATATACAACTACCCTATTATTTTTGATTACTTATAATAAAATGCACATATATTTTTTTTAGACATTAAAATGTCCATCTCACTATATTGATAATTCAATCATTTAAAATATCATATCCTTAAGTCATTAACATTTCTAGTGCTAAAAATCATATAATTTTATTTTACCAAAATTTCATAGCAAATATAATTAACCAGTATCACCACTTCCATAAACATTTTAAACTATAATAAAAATACTACAAGTTTCCTAATTGCCAACCTTTCACTTTATCACATATCTCTCTTTCAACATTTAACCTAAATAACATTAATAAAAATAGCATATTCCATCATACATTACCATAAATCATTATTCAATACAATACCCATATAACCACATTTATAGTGCAATCCCCATTCATTTCCATGTACATTCTTATAATAGAGTGTAAATGCCAAATATTGCATATAGATCATCATATAATATTGAATATATATATATATATATATATATATATATATATATATATATCAATATGACATGCACTTCCCTTTATTTCTCATATTATTCTTAATCGTATCATCCATTAAACTTTCATAATACATGAATGAGAAGTGATGTCTTGTGAGAATGCATTCGTGTTATGCATTCTCCCTCTTATTTTCCTATATCATTCATTTCATTTCATATGCGTGCTAGGCACTAGGTATTACATTTCATTTCATATCATATCTATGGTTCAACATACTGGAACCCATTTCACATTCATTTCATTGATTTCATATCACTTTCCTTTCCATTCATTTCCCGTAGGAATTCATTTCATAATACCCAAGTACCCTTTTCATTTATCATTTCCTTTGATTCAGTCATTTTCCTCCTTCCTTATTTCTCCTTATCATGTCATGTATATGAATATGTTAATCAATGTTTCATGACATGATATAGATGCTTTATGCCATGATGCCAAAATAACATATGCAAGCATCGTGATATTATATTATACATCATCTATTCCATATATCATCCGTTTCATCGAACATGTATTCATATGTCAATCATTTCATAATACATCCATTTTATATGACATACATTTCAAATAGCATCAATATCATATAATATTCATTTCATACATACCTGATATGACATAATGAATATCACTTCATAAGGTAAGTGCTTTATAAATGATCTATTTGTTTTAAATTAATAAGCCATGATAATAACATTCATCAACCATCATTCATAATTAATTTATATTATTCTCCATAATTCATCATAAAATTTGATTCATAAATTTTAAATCATAGGGATAGTAACTAGTAATTAACTACTTTATGGTCATAAACCAATCTCTGATGCATACCATACTTTTTACATTAATTTATTCATTACCTTTCTCATCTTATACCATCATCATGTTTTCAATATGTTATATCTCCTTACTTGTGAAATTCATAGCATATAAACCATATGCGTTAACATCATATTATAACTAAATACATCACATACTTAATCATGCATAAATTCCTTACATCTTAATTATCATCTTAAAATAAAATGATTACTTCCTTTGTTAAGTTTCATCATTTTATCACAAATATCATATCATCGTTAATAATGATATATAATCATTAATAATAAACTTTTATTATTATTAATGATTAATTAACTATTCATATATCATCATAATTTAATAAATCTAAAAGTCGTTATGTGCTTTGCTATAATATATCATATAAAATTCAATTACCATATAATTTTAATCTATCAACATCATAATAAAACTATAAAATATAACATGTA
>CANYBF012585740.1:0-16883 GCA_948192965.1 Dalechampia spathulata | reverse complement strand
CTAAATTATTATCTCTTAATTTCTAAGAAAATTTCTAAATTTTTACTCACTTATATCGTCAATATGAAATTTTAACGTCCAAAATAATTTTTATTCCAAAATTTTCAAAATTCACATATATCTAGATAAAGTTAACGTGAGCATAAAAGTCAAAACCGTTTATTAAAATACAAAGTATATAACTCTGAGAGGAAGTTTGAGTGTCGTTTTCCATCAAGTTAGAGGTTTGCGTCAAAAAATGAAATATCCCTTTTTCAAACTTAAAGCGCATTTCTACTTATCATACTCACTATTCCATACCATAATCACATTATTATCAATATAACATTAATTTATAAATGCATAAAAGTTCACATAATGTAGGATGTGACAGGATGACTCTGAGACTTTTGAACTAGACTTCCTAGATGAGCACTTGGGGGTAGTTGACGTCTAGAAATGGTAGTTGCACTTTGACGGTGCAGTCAACAGAAGAGGTGCAGGTGTAGGAGTTGTGCTAATCACTTCTAAAGGTGAGCTAATAATGCTTTCAAAGCAGCTGAGCTTCTCACTCACCAACAATATGGCTGAGTATGAAGCATGTCTCTTCGGGCTAGAAGCGCTGCTGATGATTGATGCCCAAGATGTATAGATATTCAGTGATTCGATGCTAGTCATTCACCAATCCATGACCGAGTGGGAAGTCAAAGAGGAAAGGCTCAAGCCTTATGCTAAATACATGAAGCTCATGGTTTGCAACTGTAACTCCTGTCAATTTATTCATATGCCGAGTGAAGAAAATTAGATGGCTGATGTTTTGGCTACACTGGCTTCAGTCTGTGAACAACCGCAAAGTCAAATTCAACCTATATTCATCGAGCAGTCGAGGATTCCTTGCTATTTTAAAGAATGGGTTATGGTGCTAGACTAACAAGATGAGACCCCATGGTATGCTTATATCATGAACTTTCTGAAGACTGGTACTTATTCAGAAGAAGCCAACAGAACTGATAAGCTAGCTCTATGCAGACTAGCACCAACTTCACCTGGCACCAGGGGGTTCTCTACAGAAGAACGACAGATGGTTTACAGCTTCGATGCATATTGGAGAAGGACATTGAGTCAGTCATGGAAATGGTACACGTTGGTGTATGCGGGCCCCACATGAATGGATTCACGCTTTACAGAAAAATCCTACGCCAAGGATACTTCTGGCTCACTATGGAAGCAAACTGCATACAGTTTGTACAGAGATGCCATGAATGCCAGATTCAAGGAGATCTGAGTCATCTACCACCAGTTGAATTGCAGAATTTGACAACGCCTTGGCCATTCTCAGCTTGGGGAATTGACATAATGGGTGAGATTCATCCTAACGCATCTAATGGACATCGGTACATACTGGTAGCCGTTGACTACTTCTCCAAATGGGTGGAGGCAGAATCCTACAGTAAACTGGGGGCAAGATAGGTTGCCAAGTTTATAGAGAAGAATCTCATATGCCAATATGGGATGCTGCATCACCTGGTGTCAGACAACGGAGTACAGTTCCAAGCCCAAGTTGCAGACTTACTGGAAAAATATAGGATTGAGCACCATCGATCGTCTTCCTATCGTCCTCAAGCTAATGGGGTGGTCGAAGCGGCTAACAAGATGATCAAGTGAATATTAGCCAAAACGGTATGAACCTACAGAGATTGGCATGAGTAGCTGCCATTCGCCTTATGGGGTTACAAAACCACTATAAGAATTCCCATGGGTGCTACCTCCTACGCTCTAGTTTACGGGACAGAAGCCGTATTGCCAATTGAAGTGGAGCTGAAATCACTTCGGGTCATTCTGGAATCTCAGTTGCCAGAAGCTGAGTGGAAAAAGGTCAGGTACGAGCAATTGGTTACTATTGATGAGAAGCGATTGCAGGCTCTCTATCACCTACAGCTTTACAAGAAGCACATGGCAAACGCATTCAACAGGAAGGCTAAACCTATAGCCATACAGGAAGGTGATCTAGTTCTGAAGTAAGTCAGACTGGTTATTTGTGATCCTCATGGAAAGTTCAGACCCTCGCATCTATCCGTCAGGAATCATCGATGGTTATCAGTACAGTGCAGCGAGTGGTGAAGGTAAAATGTGCTTTCCCAAGGAGACGAATGGAGTCCAAGGTACTCCCCCACTCACAATCACCGGTTTGATATGGGATCCTGAATGCCACATTTTAGCCCTAAATCCCATATAGGTCTATATGTTGCGCACATAGGTCTATAAGCGTTATTCGACGTAAGGAACAACTTTGTAGAAGAAAGTTTTTCCAAATTCGGTTCCGAGAAGGTTCCCGACAAAATGTCTTTACTATGCAACGTGCATAGCCTATAGGGCTATGCGCTACGCACGTTGCGTTTTCGACCTATACGCTACGCACGTTGCATTTTTGACCTATGCGTTTCACCTCGTACGGGTGGAACGAGATGTGTGCCATATGTCCAGAAAGATGAAAACCACATTCCGAGAAACTTTGCAGTTATAAGTTTTCTCAAATTCGGCCCCGAACATCGACTTTTCCTTAATGGGCCTATTTTGGGCCCAATAGGCCTTTAGGGCTAAAATGTGGCATTCAGGATGCCGTGGGTTGTGCCTCACGTAAGCACTAGCGGGAATGTGTTCTGTGTGTACAAGACACTTGAAATTGGCTAAATCGGGTGGTGGGCCCACCTATGTACTATTCATAATGAATAGTACCCTAATGGGCCTTACAGTATAAAAGGGCCTAGAAGGTGGCAAACAGCATGCCAAGTGCTTTGCCTTGAGTAAGGCAACATATGGGATGTGTTCTATGCGAAAAGAACACTCAGAATCGATTAGAGTGGGTAGCGGGCCCCATTAATGCTTGGTGGGTGCCACAGCACAGTGGTCCTAAAATGTGGCATTTGCAATGCCACAGAGGTATGCCTTGCATAAGGCAACAGTGAAGTGTATTCTGTAAGCATAGAATACACAGAATAGGCCAATGGGGGAAGTGGGCCCCGCCTGTGTACTATTCATAGTGAATAGTAACCTAAGTTCAAAATGCGATATTTTGCATTCCGCGTATCCTACCATGCGTGGGCGGGCGTGGAATATATTATGTAAGTACAGAATACACAGAATAGGCTAATAGGGCTAGTGGGCCTCACTAATATCCTAGGTGGGCCTGCAGCGTAGTGGGCCCACAAGATGGCATTTGTGATGCCAAGTGTTGTGCCTTGCATAAGGCTGTTGGAAAATGTATTCTGTAAGTATAGAATACACAGAATAGGTTATCAGGGGCAGCGAGCCCTATTATTGACTTAGGTGGGCCCTACCTATGCACTATTTATGGTGAATAGTGCCTATGGCTAAAAATGCAATATTTTGCATTTCAAGTGGTTTGCCTCACATAAGCGATCAATGAAATGTGTTCTGTATGTACAGAACACTCAGAATAAGTGGCGGGTCCCGCCAGGCGCCATGGTGGGCCCCACCAGTTCTGAGGTATTCTGTGCACCAGAATATACAGAGGAAGACACAGAAGCCTATGTGCATAATTGGGGTCGATATTGGGGACTAAAATCGAGCCGAATCAACAGAAACCTGAAATTGCACGAGTGTGAAAAGTCAGGGTCAACAATGGTATTATCATTATTGAATATCCAAATGTCATGTACACATTGTTATAGCACCATTAAGTTTTATACTCAACATTTATCATTTGATGAATGTAGGACCTAGTTCAATGGGGAAGCGACAGGAGTAGTTGATCTACAGTTGGAAAAAGGTCGGGACTTTTATAAAGCCATATCCTGGATGCAGTCTAGACTTTTATAATGTACTCTGAGATATTGTTTCTCATTATGTAGCACACTTCATTTCTCATTTGGCAGTACTACTTTTTATAGTATTATAATGTATACTTATATGATATTACTATAACTCTTTCATGTGTATATGATAATGTGGTATAATGATTATAAGCAAATGGTATATTGTGAAAAAGGAAATTTCATCATGAAATTTGATGAACAATAATTTATGAATAGTGCTTGGTGAGTAGCACTTTAAAAAAAAGTTTATTATTATACATCCCTTGTAATGTAATTAATGATTTCCTTTCTAAGGTGGTTATTAATCATGCTACGGGAGCATGTTACACCAGGTTGGGGTGTGACAAACATGCCTCTCATAGTGAAATTACCAATTTCCTTTAATAGAAAACGATAATGACCCTATAAAGGATGCTTAATATTAATTCCTTTAACCAATTCACATCAACTATATCATGCGTGCATCTCATATGCAGTAAATTAAACTTCAACTTATCATCATAATTCATTCAAGCATGCAATATCTCAATTCTACCATTCTGATAGCAATAAAACGTTGTTAATTCTGATACCAACTAAAACATGTCATATATATATATATATAGTAGAAACATGTAATTAGAGTATGCAATGTCACTAATATCTTTACTACCATAGTACAAATCAAAGTGGTAAGTTGAACGAGCCATGGAATAAGAGCCTGTCTGGTAGTCCAAGACCTCTACTAATAAACTGACTCAGGTCTCCTGCTGCAACCCCAAATTCTCGTGATCTCTCATATCACTAGTGCCTACGTTCATCAATTGAAAAATGTTAAGTATAAAACTCAGTGGTGCTAGTAAAACAATTAACATGTAATATTCATATCACAGCATAAAGTATTTAATTCCATATAACTTTTCACTGGGATATGAAACCCATTTAGATTAATTTCCATATAACATCTTCTCTGTAAAGCAAAACTCATTCAAATACCATTATAGGTATAACTCAATCATAACATTAAATGCAAAGCAATTCACATTATATTCACATTATATTCATAACATTTATTCCCATTCATTCACAAAGCATCTTTCAGCATTCAATTGCTATTTCCTATAAAATCATTCTATCAATGTATATATATATATGAATGTGATGAAATATGCCTTTTTCTTTCGGAATGCAACATGATGTGCATTCCTCAATGTTTTTCTTATATCATCATCATTATCATGAATGCCCAGCATTCTCATTTATGTGCACATTGTACTGTCCTTATATCGCTATCTTTTCGGTATTGAGCTCATCTTATTATCATCGTGTTCTGCTATCTTTCAGCAACATATTATTTTCTCCCTCTATTTTTTTATTGAGTTTCCCTTTCCTCACTATTCGCTCATTTTCCTCTTTCCTTATCTCTCTAACATACATATGGCTCAGTACTCGTATTGTTATTTTTTTAGTACTCATGTGTTCCACTATCTTTTCAGTAACACATCATCATTTCCTCATGTCGCTCATTTTCATCCTCCCTTATTGCTCCAACCAATGCGTGCCATGTTAAATGCAGTAGTGAATGTGACATGCCACATGAATTATTATTTATGCAATCATATACTATAATTAAATATTCTTTTATTGGACAAAATCTCATAATCATCATCCTTTCCTATTAAAGGACTTAATTCAAACCATAATCACATATTAATATTAAGGTAAACATTTTAGCTTACCTATCGATTCATTTTAAATGAATCAACCTATTAATAACACAAACTAGCACAAACCTACCACCACTTTTCCTTTGTCTCTGTTGATTGGAGGAATTGATTCATTATCTATATTTTTACCTAATCATAATACAAACACACCTTCAATATTCCAATCAATCATAAATATAGATTACACGTAACCCATTTTATTTTTCATATCATTTAGCATTCACATAATCATACCATAAGGATAAATCATCCAATCATTTAATACTATATATTACTCAAAGAAGATCATATAAACATATAATTAATCCTTTTTACCATTTAGGTTTTATGATGGTTTATTAATAAATAAATTACAATATCATCATAAAATTATATTACTTAGCCATAAAACAGTCTGTCTTTCTTATCATTTTTCAATAAGTAAATAAATTTTAAAAATTTAGGTCTTTATACCAATAAAAAGTAGACTCAAAGAGATTTTAATTGATATATTATAAGCCTAAAAATTTATTCATTAAGACATGCAAATAATTCATGTAAGCCAACTATTTTAATTAGCAATTATAAATTACCATGTGAATAATTTATCTTTCAACCCCATTTTTACTAATCAAATGAACTCCAATTAATGCAAAATTAGCACCATTGCAAAGTAGACTTCTAGAGATTTCCAATGATATATTATACACTTTCTAAATCATTTGTTAAGGTCTCCAAATTAAAATTACTGTAAGCCTTAAATCTATCCACTTCATGGAAAAATAACTTAAGCGTGAATTTTCAATTTTTATCTTACTTACTTAATTTCCACCAATTATAACCTTGTTGATTTAAATTATCTCTTATATGTTTTTATCAACCTTTTAATAGTAGTTTTAAACCATTAAACTCAGCCATAAACAACCATAATAAAATATTTTAATAACTTTATTTACATTACTTAAAACATGCATGCAACTTCCATTAAGCAACTTACCAATACCATACGCCAACCTTCTACCTTCCTTACCATCCACAAAACACACATGCATACATGACAAAATAGAATATACATATGAGGTTTAGTCCCTCACAACATACATGTCTACTCCACTAACCATACACACACTATACAAGCATAGTACTATAAATATACCATTAGAGTTATCAAACACATTTTGCACTAACCACATATTAAAAAAAGATTCATAGGATATACACACATGAATCATAACTAAAAGCATCTTGACCCATCTTCAATAAACCCAAAGTACACAAAAATGCAAGCTCTTTTCTTGGCAGTAACTATTCTTGCCTAAAATTCCCACTATAAGCACATAATGCATGATCTAAGCAACATACACACGTGGATCACCCTTCCACACACCTAGCTAGCTTCCAAAAAGACATGCAACAAGAAAATAAGCAATCTAGAAGAGTTTTGGCATGGTTATGGTGAAGGATAAAAAGAAAGAATAGAGAGGAAGGAGAAACCGAAATGGAAGAAAGAAAAATAGGCTGTTTTGCTAAGTTTCAAGTATATATATAACTAAGCATTAATTATATGTGTTAAGCCTCATTGAAACATGCAATATACCCTTCTCACAAGCCTTAATACGTTGAAACCTCACTCTCCCATTATGACAACTCAGTTTTGGTAATTATTGCATTTAATCATGAGGATGATTAAGCATCCTTACCATGCATACACCTGCACTAAATCATGCCTCTCATGCTTTATAAATAAGGAACAAAATGTAGAACCATATATTTATACATATATGCCATGTATTAAGTAACATTATTTAATTTATTAATATTTTAAGCATATAAATTATTTAATAAAAATTCATAATCACATCATTAACAAATATATACACGTATACACGCCTAATTAAATTATATTTTCTATATGTATGATTTAATTAAATTAATACTCGTATAAATAATTCTATATCACATAATTAATTTAGCATATAATTCATGTATAAATTCCTATTTAATTCTTTAACACATTCAATAATTAATTTACTAATATACATAAGTAAGAACACATCACGCATTCAAATAATCATGCAAAATAATCAACGTATAATTCTAAGTGTGTGTCGTGAGGATGTGGCAATGTGCTGGAAATAAAATAAATATGAAATGGAAGCCAGTATATTGTGCACAATCAGAGTAAATGAAATGAGCAATCTAGGATTACAAATGATGATGGATTGTAAGTGGAGACATGATGCATATAACACATACATTGGCATCATGCATAATGATCATTTAACTCATTAAGCATATGAATGAGAAATGAAACAATGTTATTTTATAATTATATGTTTGTTGCAAAGGAACTATAGAATGGGATTGTATTTCGAGTTATTGTATTATGGGAATGAAGTGAATGAGTAATGATTTAGTGTATGATTATGATTAAAGTTATTGATGAATTATAATGATATATTATATATAATTAATTATGCTTGTCTTAATATAAAGTAACTGTGTGCATTATAAATTATTAATGTTAACCTTTTCTGTAATATGGCTAATATCGTTGCATAACTTATAGTTATGTTCACTTTTATTTAAGTACCATTGAGTTTTATACTTAGCGTTTATTTATTGATGAATGCAGGCTCGAGTAGTTAACTGAGGGTCAGGATCAAAGAAAACTAGTTTGGACAAGGTCATTATTGATTTTGTACGGTCGAGGTTGATCATCTTTTGGGCTATGTAACAAACTCCTAGCTTGTTATCTGTTTATGAAACTATCAACTTTTTAGGTAATGTTTATAGGCAGTAAATGTTCAAAATTGATTGTGATTGTAAATATTGAATGCTCAATGATGTATATGTTTATCAGCACTTACTTAATCAAAGTTTATTATGTATGAGCATGTTTTAACAGATAATTGATATGTGGTTGTTGAAATGTTTGAATTATTCATATAATTTGAATGGTAGATCACCTTGTTGTAAAGGCTTAATGTATAATGTGATGTATTGTATGAGAATAAAGAGAATTGTTAGATCCCTTGTAGGATGATTAATATGTTTCGGTGTGGATGTGGGATGCATTAACCATTCTATGGGAGCATGTGATCCATTTAGGTGTCACATAATCTCTTTGTATTTTCATCAATATTTAGAGTTTGTATAACTATATGAACATCTTTAATGATGCATGCTTCACATTTTAGCCTTTTAAATTAATCAGATTTCATTTGAAATTCCTGGAAATTTATCATTCCTAGGAATTTATCCTCTTACCATAGAATAGTTCATATCTGGTAGTCGTTGACATTTATGTTACTCTATTTGTCCTATCTTATGTTTAAGATTAGAACTTGGGCAATATCATGTGTCATTTTTACTCACCTTAGAAATCACTTGCATTATCTCAATTTAAATTCTTTTATGGCCATAATTAAGATCTTTATTGATATGTTAATACTTTTGCTATTGATTTATTTCATGTTTCTAGGCTATTGGAATTTGGAAAAGCTATTTTGTTATTAATAATCCATGTCACGATTATATATACACATATATATGTATTATGGAATGAATTATGATTTAATTTCTTGAAATTTTTGAAGTTTCTTTTATCAAAGAGTTATGAATACTTGATGCATCAAACAAGGAGGTCGGTTAAATTTAAATTTATTATTATTGAATAATTTGTATTGTTATTCTACATTTTAATGGTTTTAAAGTAATGTAATCATATATATTCATGTTTGATATTTTTCTATTTAAATAATTATGCATATATTTTTGATATAGTTGTTATATTCCTCTTATAAACTTTTTTTATATCTCTATTGTATACTTCTTGTATATCGATTGTATACTTATATTAAACCTTACATATTAGAATTTACATTTTGTAAAATATACTGTAAATACTTGTATCTCTAATTTTTTGAACTCGTAAAAAATATAATTTTGTAAACCTTTTGTATCTCTATTGTATGCTTGTAGTAAACCTTATATATCAAATATTACAATTCGTAAAATATAATATAAATATCTGTATCTTTAAAATTTTAAGTCGTAAAAAATATAATTTTATAAATATTTTGTAAACCTATGATATACTTCTTGTATTTCTATTCTATATTTCTTATATCCTTGTCATATGCTCTCTATATACATACATGCTTTGAAAAACGTTTTAATCATGATTTTTAATATGGTTTTTTTTACAAAAAAATATAGTAAAATCGTTCAAAAATTATGAAAATATAAAAATATATTTTTTAAAAATACAAAATTAAAAAAATTATTTTTAAAAATTTGATTTTTTTAAAAAAAGTATCATATATGTAACATGTATTAAAAAGATTTGAAACGTATATTTAGAAACAAAAATTGTAAGTTATAATTTTTAAAATATTAATTTAAAATAATATACTTTTATATTTTAATAATTTTTAATTTTAAAATTTTTTTTATAGGAAGTAATAATATATTATATATTAAAAAAATAAAAAGTTAAAAATATCAAAAATGAAAAAAATTGCAGAATATCCTTTATTATTAAAAAATAAAATATTTTTTATTATTAAAAAAATTTTTATAAAAAATAATAGATCTAAAATAATTTATTATTAAAATTATATTTTTTCAAAATTATAAATTTTTTTATGAATTTATAATTTATTTTGATAATTTATAATTTTAAAGAATATTTTTATAGGAAATAATATATTATATATTAAAAAATAAAAAGTTAAAAATATCAAAAATAAAAAATTGTAAAATATTCTTTATTATTAAAAAATAAAAATATTTTTTATTATTAAAACAATTAAACGAGGGTTTAGGTATATTTTTATAAAAAATAAAAAATAATAATTTTAAAAACATTTATTATTAAAAAGTATTTTTATAAACAATAAAAAATAATATTTTTTATTATTAAAAATTTTTTTTATAAAAAATAAAAAATAATATATCTAAAAGAATTTATTATTAAATTATATTTTTTAAAATTTTAAATATTTTCTATAAATATATAATTTATATTAGTATATATTTTTTTTATTAATAATATCATAGAATTATTATGTTTATTTTAGATAATTATATTTAAATAAAATTTTATCCACTTTTTAAAATATCATGAAATTTATAATATTAATCAATTATTATGATATAATATTTACTGGTATTTTCATAAAAAAATAAAGATTGATAAAAATAAAATGAAAAAATTTATTTTTGACATGGTATTTTTTAAAAATTCCGTACACAAATTATCCCTTATAATTTTCCCATTTTCGAACAAGTTATACGAGCCCAAAGCCCGTTTGGAAAATTTGGATCCAGGATTACAGGACCATTACAAGCCGTCCGTTCTATACCTAATCGAAACACAAGCCTAGATTGCTAACTTCTCCTTGTGCCCCATCGCCGCTTCTAATCGTCACCAGAAGAGAGAGAACAGAGATTTGACAAAACAGAAAAAAAAGAAAGATGAAAAGGTGGTTCGATCCATGGCCAGTTTTCTTCAAGCGTGAGTTTAACCGTAACTGGCCATTTTTGGTCGGGTTCGGTATTACTGGAGCCATCATCACCAAGTTCTCCCTTGGACTTACTGGTAATTATTACTCTCTTTCTCTCTAGAGATCTACACTCTGCTTTTGTTTTAATATATATATATATGTGTGTGTGTGTGTGTGTGTGTGCGCGCGCGCGCGTGTGATTTTATTTTTCTGATATTTTATGCATTTCAAAATTTCTTATCATATGATCTGATTTATTGTTTTGGATTTGCAGAGGAGGATGCGAAGAATTCACCCTTTGTTCAAAAGCACAAAAGGTGCATTGTCTTTGATGACTAAACCCTAAGATATTGATCTGATGATTTTTTTTATTATGCTGCTAATTTTCCAATTAAGCGATTAGGATTCTGTAATCAAGTTACGTATACTTTTTTAAACATCTTATTTGTAGTTTAGACCAAAATGATTGATATTTTTTGGAGGCATAAGAGTGATTCGTTTGCTACATAGCATATGGGGTCAATTGCTTTTAATTTGCCTTCTATAATATATGATTGCAGACTAATTTAAGTTCTTGTGATGTGTTGAACCGTATGCAGAATGACCCGTTCTTGATAGCAAAGGAAAGTAATTGTATTATTTGATTAGTTAATACATGCTTAAGGTCAAGATAATACTAAGATTACTAATATCGCGTGTGGTTGGGCGTGTGGTTATGTGGTTGGGTGTAAGGGACTTGGTGTAATCAACCATGGAATGTAATTAAAAATTGTAATGTAATATAATCATTATTTCATTTTGAATGATAATTATAAATGAAATAGAATATGATGAATATATTATTTTAAAGTATATTAAAATCAATTAAATTTTAAATTTTTTATTAAAAGTTGATGTTAAATCTTAAGTTTTAATTTTAATATTTTAAATTTTAATTTTAATTTTGGTTTTAATGTTTAGTTGATTGATATTGAAATCATTATCTCAAATTTTGATATTTTAATATTTATTTTATATTTTAATGTTCAATTATGAAATTCATATTTCAATTAAAATGATTTAATTTTAATATTTTATAATTTTATTTTTATGATTCTATTAATAGTCAATTATTTATTTATTAATAAAATGAGTTTAATTTAGTTGTAATGAAAAAATGTAATAATGAATACATAAAAATTGATGTGTAATCTATAATACATTAGTTTAAGCATATTTGATTATATAGATATTTATAAATACATTGTATCAAAAAAATTTTAATTATCCAAATGATGTAATCACTATTACATTACATTTTTTGTTGCTTATCGTTGGAAGTTGTACTGACTGGATGAATTCATGATCCTCCTTCTTGGATTCATTCATTCTTCTTGTTGTATACTTGCTTTGAGTATATAGGACTTGTATTTGTGAACTTAGTTTCATGAAGGGTTTGCTGGATGTGCATTGAAGCTTCTACACGTAATTGGCGTTTTAAGGAGTCACCTTGGTCATTATGTAACTCAGAATACAGTTTGAGAACAACAGTCAAAAAGGGGTGGATGGATTTTTTATTTTGATGTTACTCTGGGGATACTTAATAATTTTGATTCAAAACTTGATTGTGTTATAATCTTGAATTAGGATCATCTATGTGTCGTCAGATGAACATGTTTTGTGTTGGATGTTATGTGGTAACTATCATCTATCTTATCTCTAGTTTTAACGTTTTCTTTATGAGTTTCCATTGTAACAAGTATGTTTTTCTGTATTTGTTAGTTTTACATTTGTTTTTTCATCGATGAATGGAATGACAATCCCTCTAGCTGTTCGTAACTTTTAATTTCATCTGCATTTGAAAATGATTAATGTGCTCTCTTTCTGGTGATGGGTAGTTTCTTTAGGATGTAGTAAATCATCGTTTAATGACATTTTTCATTTTTTGGGCTGCAGGCATTGATAAGCAAATAGCAGTTCACACCATTGTCCATCGTTGCTGGAAAAGAAATGAACTTGCTTCTTCTTTTCGGTCTTTAATAACAGGGGAGATGTCTTAGATACTCCAAGTCTGAGGTTTTCTCAGTTTATGTTGTGAACTTGACTGATTATTTGTTCTGAAAAGAAATTCTATTTCTATCGTGCACTTCAACTTGTTATCCAGTAAAAAACTTTTCTAATATTGCATGTTCTTAGTCTAGTTGTTCAGAGGCTGAAGAAGGTTACATAACAGATTTGTTGGGGTCCCCTCACCAAACCACATTGATTCACCATCTCTTTCGTATTGCAGGTTGTAGTTTTCAATCCTTTTGTTTATTCAAACTGTCGTTTCAAAATAGTCGTCCTAATTTTTGAAACAAGACAAAAATATTCCACACCAAATGATGTTGAAATTTTTTTATCAAGGTCTAATTACCTTTCTATTAAATAATAAATAATTTAAAAGTAAATTTATCTCCGAAATATGAAAGTTATGATCAATTTATTTCCCAATTTAGCAAAATTATTCACTCTAATTTCTTATAATCTTTAACATAATAATATTTATAGATACTAAAAATTTTAAATTAATTTTTAGATTAATTAAATATACTTTGATTTATAAAATTATGAAATTAAATAATTATTTTTAATTTAATAAATATATTTTATGAATCAAATAAATAAATATTTTTTAATCTAAATAGATTTTAAACCAATCAAAACTATTTAGTTTATTATGAAAATTTAAATTGTTTTAATAGTAAGATAAATACTATTAAAATAATAAATAATTAAAGTGATAATTATTTTGATAATTCTATTACTTTAAAATGATAAGATAGGGTTCAATCTTCAAATTTCATTTCTCCAAATCATTATAAATAGAGGGCATCCCCTTCATTCTAAACATACATTCAAAAGTTAGAAGCTACCCAAAATCTTCAAGTTCATCAAGACATTCAAGGAGTTCATCAAGATGTTCATCAAGGTGTTCATCAAGATGAAGCTAAAAAAAATTCTTGAATCAAGTTCTTGTTTCGAGATTCGAATTAGATGATTCAAATTTTTTGTTATAAGAATTTTATATTAGAGATTGTAACTCATTTTAAATTAATAAAATTTATTTACTGTTCAATTTTTAATTTCATATTATTTTATTTTATAGATTTTACGTAATACAAATTTTGACATGGATCTCTCTACATCTCATTTGAAATCTTCAACATTGATGGCATCCGAGAAAAGGGATTCAATAGCCCCAAGGAAGTATAACCTCCGCCCAAGAGCTCCTCAAATTCAAACTCCTATCTTGTTGCATGGTGGGTTAAATGTTGATGATAGTTCTAATACCATGATAAAGATAAAATTGATCATACAGTTGTATGAGCAATAACAAATGATGCCTTCACTAAAGATAAGATTAAAAATTGGAGTGTTAAAAGAAACTGATTTATTATCCTTACTAAAGTCTTATGATGAGGAAGGAGATCAAAGTAGAAGTTTCACTTTGCAATCAAACTTTCAAAATTTTTCTCTAAGAAGTCTTGGTAGCACTATATCTATGATGGTGACTAACACTACTTCATTGGAAGAACAATTTGCTAACTTGACCAAGTTGGTGGAAGAGTTCATGAGCAAAACTAAGGAAAAAGATTATAAAATTATGTCTTTGACCATAAAGCTAGCAAGCATGATTGGGAAGGCTATTGCTAAGGTAGCATATGATCTGCTAGTTAATCAAAAAAGAGAGGAAGGTGCTTCAACAACAAATGTTGCAAGTAGCTCATTAAGAAAACTATCAAGGAGCAAGTTGAGTTATCAACACAGCTTTCTTACTCACATGCAAAGCTATATACCCCTTAGATTGACCTAATGAAGATGTCAGTAAATTATCAACCTTAACAGTTTCAATAGTTTGATGGAAAAAGAAATCCAAGACAACATATTGCTCACTTTGTGGAAACATGCAATATTGTCGGCACTTATGGTGATCTACTTGTCAAACAATTTATCTGATCTTTGAAAGGTAATGCCTTTGATTGGTACATTGAACTCGAGGCTGGTTCAATTGATAGGTGGGAGCAACTTAACACCCAACGCATTGTTAGCAAGATCGAGTTAACCGTGACTTGCCAATGGAAAGATGAGCATGTAATAGACTACATCCAACGATGGAGGAATCTTAACTTGAACTATAAAGATCATCTTTCTAAAACCTCTACAATCGACATGTGCATTAAGGGCATGAATTGAGGATTGCGCTACATTCTTTAAGGAATAAAATCAAGTACCTTTGAAGAATTGGCTACTCGTGTCCATTATATGGAGCTTAGTATTTCAGATGTTGGTCACCAAAATATCCCAGTATAAGATTTAAAGAAAGGCAAAGAGAAGTTAGAGATACACAAGGCCGTAAGCCTAATTTGAAGCTTAAGAATAAGCAATCATTAACTGTAAGCTCTACTCCAATCAAGATCAACTCTAAGGTTGGAAAGAAGAAGGAGATGAAACTAATTGCTTTCCAAAGTCAAGAAAGGAAGATTATTTCTCTGAAGGAAAGGCAAGAAAAGAAATTTCCTTTCCCTGATTTTGATGTTTCAAGTATCCTTGATGATTTACTTAAAGCCAAGCTCATTGAGCTCCTATTAATGAAACGTTTGGAGTAAACCGATCGGAGTAAGGATATGAATTACTGCAAGTACCACCATTTACTAGGTCATCTAGTGGAGGAGTGCTTTATATTAAAAGATAAAATCATGGAGTTAAAGGCACAAGGTGTAATTGCCTTCGATAAGGAGGAAGCAAGTTCAAATATGATTACCACTGAGGATTTGAGCCCTCAAGCTTTTTCTTTGGTGGAAAGTAGTTTTGGACCTTTTAAACCTAAAACTGTTGAAGTCCCTCACGTTCAACAATTGGTTATGCATGAAGAGGCATTATAATTATGTCTTGATGTAAGAAATAAAACTTCAGGTAATTTTGATGATGAAAGATGGATTCTTGTGACACGATAAAAGATTCAACGTAAGAGTTTTCCAAAATCAAATCCAAGTCCTCAAAGAGCCAAGGTGAAGAGAAGGATACCAAAGACTTCAAATAAGCCCAATGTAAAAAAGCCAAAGGCTCAGAGAACAAGAAAAACATCTCTATTTCCTCAGCTAAATTTCAAATTTGAGCAAGAACCAAGGGTTCCTATCACCTTGGTTGATTACATACTTAAAGTTTTCATATGTTATCAAGTGAAGGGAGAAGAAGACTCAATAGTGCAAGAAGGCATTAAGGAAAAAGTAGTTTGTTCTCACTGCAACACTTGTAACTTATGTGTCAAAGAAATCACCTTCACTGAAGGTGATATGTTTCTAGACTCAAAAATCCATATTCGTCCATTGTTTATCACCAGGTTCATTCATGAGCAAAAGGTAAAAAGGATTATGGTGGATGATAGTTTAGTTGTGAACATTCTTCCTTTGAAGACATTAAAGCAGCTTGGTATCCTAATGGATGAATTGATGCAGAGTCAATGATTAAGGATTCAATCAAGGTGATCAAAGAGCAATTGGCAAGATCCATCTCAATTTATATATTAATGAAATGGAATCAAGTGATCTATTTTACATTATTAATGCTAAGATAATATATAATATATTATTGGGTTGGCCATAGATTCATGAAAATAAGTGGTGCCTTCAACACTCCATCAATGCTTCAAGTATTGTAAGAATGGTGAAGTAAAAGGGGTGGTAGCTGATATAAATCCTTTTAATGAAGCTGATGTTAGTGTATGCTCTAGAGCATCATGTGTATTTGTACTATACGTTTTCATTAATAAAGGCATTATTCATTATATAGTACAATGTTTTAAATGAACTTGTTTTACTTGGAGTATTAAACTATATATTGAAGTCCATGAT
>CANYBF012585489.1:0-10030 GCA_948192965.1 Dalechampia spathulata | reverse complement strand
TTCATTACTAGTATATTCTCCTCCATTATCCATCCTCAAACACTTGATCTTATTGCCTAAATCAAGTTCAACCTGGGCTTTGTAAGATTTGAAGGTTGCAAATACATCTCCCTTACTCTTGATAGGGACACCCAATATCTTCTGGAGTAATCATCAATGAAAGACACAAAGCACTTCGTGCTTCCTAGTGATAAAATCGATGCTTACCATACTTCAGAGTAAACCAATTCAAGAATATTCTTGCTTCTAGAATTGGATGTATTGAACTTTAATCAATGCTGCTTGCTTGTTATGTAATGCTTACAAAAAGAGTAATGTTATCTTTGTAAGACCCGGAAGAAGATTTTTCTCAGCAAGAATCTTCATGCTTTATTCAGACATATGTCCAAGTTTCTGATGCCATGCCATTATAGATCTTTCACTGGATTTAAAGTAATAGATGCTTCTGCTTCTTGCATAGTCTCTCCATTAAGCATATACAAATTTACAACAACCTTTTCTCCTTTCATAATTACTAGTGCTCCTTGGTTAATCTTCATTATGCCTTTCCAAACTTTGATAGTACAATCAAGATCATCTAGTTGTTCCACAGATAATAAATTCTTCTTGAGGCCTTCCACATGTCGCACTCCTTGAATAGTATGGACTATTCTATGATGCATCTTCAATCTGATGGTTCCAATGCCTATAATTTTTAAGGCATTATCTTCACAACTATACATAGATCCTCCTAAGATAGGTTCATAATGATGGAACTATTCTCTTTAAGAGGTTCATATGATAAGTTACTCTTGAGTCAAGAAGCCATATATTAGCAAACTTGTTCTTGCTCTCAGTTGATATTGTTGCTTCATAACATAATACATTTTCATCATTTGAAGTGTTTGCCATGCTCCCTTGAGAATTAGAATTCTTCAGACTCCAATAATCCTTCTTCAGGTGACCTTTCTTACCATAATGGTAACATTTAAAATTCTTCTTACTCTTTGATTTTGACCTACCATGATTACGGCTCCCACTTGGGCTACGTTCTGTTGATCTCCCTCTTACCATCGATAAAGCCTCCACTTGTTGTGAACCTGCTTGTTTGTCCTCCTTGTTCTTTCATTGATTTTCTTCTTTGAGAATTGCCATTTCTATATCATCAAAGACCAGAAAGTCAAAATGAATATTATTCATCAAATTGATGATAAGTTGATCATACGAATCTGGTAAACTTTGGAGTAAAAGTTTCATACATTCTTGAAACTCTATTTTCTAGCCCAAAGATGTAAGTTGAGAAAATAGAGTATTTAAGACATTGACGTACTTTATTACTGAAGTAGATTATGACATTCTCAGGATGTACAGTATCCTTTTAAGGAAAATTTTATTGTGCAATGATTTGACCTTGTACAATTTGATGAGATGATCCCATATCTCCTTTGCCATTTTCTTTTCTTCAATACTGGATAAGATCCCATCTGCAAGTGTCAGATGTAGGTTGGCTATAGTATTCCCATCCATCGCATTCCATTTACTATCATCTGTGTAATCTTGTGATTTTTCACTAATTCTCGCTAGACAACCATCTCTTCTTAAGATAACTTTTATCCTCAATTTCCATAGTAAGAAATTTCTCTCATTAAATTTTTTGATCTCAATATGTTCAAAAGCAAATGCTAATAGATCAACCTAACATTTTCAGTAATCAAGATTATTATTATTATTATTAATGGATTTTAAAATTATTAATAAGGAAGGTTCCTGGCTAATACATTCACCTTAATTATGTAAAAGGGAGGACCACAACGTTACGATTTTTGTAGCTATTGGTGAACCCGTCATGTTCAAGAATCTTTGGGACTAAAACTAGGTTGACTTTCATTTCCTTGATTCTTCCAAAATTTCTGATATTTAAGCTATTATAGATATTTTTTTGGTTATAAATTTCAAGAAAATCTATAGGGAATTATTGTTGTTGCACTTTTGCAACACTTTGGATGTCCTTGCTGGTAATTTAATGAACCGCTATAATACCCTACTACAATGAATCACTACAGTGTCCGCTATAGTAATAAAATAAAATGAACAGTACCTTGGCGCAATACACTATTATAGTTTCATCACCTTTTAAAAATTAATGCTTTCACTGTTCATAAACTTTGACTTTTTATGTCCATTTTTCAAACGGATCGTATCAAAAAAATTCCTTGTAATTTTTCCTTCCTTTTAACGTGTTTCTTTTCAAAAAATTCCTTCAATAAAAATCAAAGCTCTAATACTACTTGTAGAAAAATATGGGCCGGATAAAGGAGGGTCGCATCTAAAATTTAAGAAAATAAAAATAAAAAACATAAATGTATACAACAATATATTAATAACACATGTAATCTGATGCTAAATTTAACATATATATATATATATATATATATATATATATATATATTACATAAATAAATTTATCTTATCTTTAATCTTTAAGCTTGATCAAATAAATAATTTATGTTATCTTTGTTGTAATCTAAAACAAATAAATTTTATAATAATAATTAATTATCAACAAAACAAATATTAATTATATTTTTATTACTTACGTTACTTAAATCATTTTTTAAACATTTATAAATATTTAGCATATAAACATTTATAAATTATTTTTTTTAAAATAATTCCCATTAAACTTAACATTTCTTCTTTCTAAAACATATTGTTAGACTCATTATTTTGATGGTTATTTTTCACAAATAAATTTAAGTTAATTTAATTTTAAAATTTTTGAAATTGATAGTGGTATGGGTGTACAGGATCACGTACGGGCATACCACTGTTGTATTTTACTTGGTACGAGAATATGGTTGACCGTACCAACCATGTTTGTTTGAATTATGAAAATATGATTAGCACGGGCGTACTAGTTAGGGTACAACCATACCATATTTTGTGCATTGGCTTATACAACCATACGGGCTGGTTGTACCACATGCCAAAACTTGCCAAAAGCTTTGTACGGATGTACCAAGATAGTGGTACGATCGTACCAACCTTTCAGCCCTAAATGTGAATTATGTTTTAAGAAGCAATATGGGCATACGGGAACTCGTATGACCGTACGAGTATTTACAGAAAGATTTTAAAGCTTTCTAATAGCTCTATTTTATGAATTAATTATATTCTAATGGATCTATTCTCTGTGTAGAGCTTTTATATTGTTGACATATGCATTCTCAAGTAAGTTACTTTCACTAAAAACTTATTCTTGCTTAATTACATCTCTCATTCTCTTATTCTTTCACTTTCTCACAACCCTAAACTTTTGATTTGTAATCTTGGATTGGTGTATGATTAATGGTGGGGCATTATCATTGTAATTGACAGTAGATTATTGTAAAATTGTTTGTGATTGTAAAGGTTTGAGCATGAGCCTTGAAAACACTAGGGATTGAATTCTTGTTGAAAAATTCATTGTTGTATTTGTGTATTGGTTTAGTATACAGGTTTTATTTGATTACTCTACTGCAAGTGTACAAGTTATTATAGTACGATATTGATCCTACGAGGATTTATTACTTAGTCATCACTTTTCAATTTCCAACTTGTTTAAGCAACAATAATAGTTTGGTTTATCATATACAATTAACAATTATAAAAGCAAGTATTTAAAGAAGCAAAATAAAATCAATCTTTTAAGAAGATGAAAACAATATTAAGAAGCATAGGAATTGAAATCCAAATCACCAAGTTAAGATAATGTTCATGTGCTTATTACCATCGAAGATATCCTAAGCATTAATCTTCCTCTCTCGAGGCAAAATTGACTAAGTTAGCATCAATCTTCCTCTCTTAAGGCAAAACCAACTAAATTTCAAATAGTCTCGGAATCATCTCTTGATCTATCTCCCTCAATTATAGAAACCATTACACAATCATATAAGAGCTAAGTAACATGTAGATGTCTCATACATACTAACTTAACTTGAATGTTTAAGCAATTTATAACTCAACTCTCATTGCAATCATAAAGCACTAGATTTTATTTCTCAACATAAATCTTTAGAATTAAACATCCACAATAATATAAGCAAGCATAATCAATTATCCCAGGGATTGTAAGATTAATTCCTACAAGAAATAACTTAGCCACTCATGACTTAAAAGAAACAACAAGGAATGATTAGAACAAGAAAGAATGCTCCGCAGAATATGGGATGCCTCCTCCACCAACTTGACTCCTTCTTTAAATCCTTGAGTGGAGGTAACACCTTACCCCATCTTGAATTTATCCCTTTCTTTACCCATTAGTCTCTCCATGTTGTGGACTCCATTGCTTATTAAATTTCCTTTAAAGCTTTTTTAATTTTTGCTCCACATGGAGCCCACTTCCTCCACTCAATCTTCTATAAAAATCATGTTTTAAATTGCCCAATAATTGAGAGACCACAATCATGGAGTTAAGAGCCATGATCATGGCTTTTTCCAGTAGCTCTTTCTTGGTATCTGCCTTGACTCCACAATCGTGGAGTTGGGTTCTACGATCATGGAAAATTCTAGTAGATTTCTCGCTTCTTTACTCTTCTGCCACATTCATGACAATAAGCTCCACAATCTTGGAGTTGGTCTTCCATGCACTTAAACTCTTTGTTTCTCCTTATTTGCTCTTCTAACGCTACACACTTAACACACACATCAAATTCCATAAAAAAAACAAAATAAAACATAGCAAAATACAATAAAATTAATACAAACTCACATCCTAAAACATCTAAAACATAATACGTGATGGCACACATCAACATCCCTACACTTAAACCTTTGCTTGTCCTCTAGCAAAGATAACACATATATAAACAAAGAATTGTAATATACTTATGATATGGCAATTGCATTTGTCAGAATTTAGCATTTTTAACAATCATCACCCCTCTTATGTAATTCTTTTATAAGCTTAGCAAATCCTTTGGTATTGAGAAACTAGAAATGTTTAACTTAGATAATTAAGTTTAATCATTCGTATAATTGCACTAGCAAACACAATATAACTCATTATCTTATGCCTAGATATGAAATGTAAGTAATCTAAATTGCCTTTGTGTTTTGAGGATCATAAAGCTTTTATTCTTTCTCTTTTTATTTTTATTTTTCTTCTTACTTTTCATTCAATTTTTAGCTCTTGTTTGAGAGGTAGGTCTTTCTCATCGAGTACCATATGCTTTTGGCAATGGTCCCCTATTACTTAACATACTACCTACGCTCGAGTGGCTACTAGTGCTGTTCTTGCCACTAGGGTCAGTTTTGGGCACCCCTAATGACATTGAAACAATTAGCTTTGGCCTTTTTGGCTTATTGTTTTGATTCTATTTTTGTTTTCCTTAGCCATCTCCTATATATTCCATAATTTAAACTACCACATCACATATCTTATGCATTTTCCAATAAGTTATACTCTATTTTCTACTGCAATCATAAAAGGATTAAGCTCATAGTCTAAGGTAAATATTTATACCTTCTCAATCCTAGTAATTTGTTAAGTTTACAAAAAAATTATTCAAATCAAGGTGATTTCAAGTTAAACATGTCCAACCTCAGCAGTAGTGCCTTGATGGAGTTGTCTACTCCAGCGTTAGTTGTATGTGCTTGCTGTTGTTGTTGTTGCTCCTATTCTTGCATCTGATCTTCCTCCTGAGCAGCGCCTTCCTCTTAATCATCATCTTCATCCTCATCTTGGTCTAGATATCTTTATTTCATGCCTTTCCTGTCGCCGTAGGCCATGAACTGGATGCCTTTTACATCTAAGATCCCTACATCATACAAATATCTGGCAGAAAACTTTTTGGATAGCAGCAAGGTTAGGTCAGAGAAATCCACATCAAAATAATCAGCAATAGTAGTAATGATATAGCCTAAACCTAATTTCTTACGTTATGGTTTGGCCATCCTCATGAACCCTTTCATACTATGGAAAATGGTGTAAAAGTCATGATCATTAGGCATACACTATAATGGAAAGAGCTCATGTGTCGAAACCTTATTGTTCTCTGTTTTAGCAAAAACAGATACAACCATATATTTATGAATCAAAATTAAGATAGGGTCTCTAGTCAGTAAGTTTGGGACATTTCTAGTGTCGAAAGCTAAGGCACCCCCTATGATCTTAGTCTAAAAGGCCTTAGGCTGAAAGTCGGTGTGTGAAGATGAAAAACCATGTTGGGGTAAGTTTGTAACATCTTTAATCATCTTATAGGTCACCTCAAATGGTTTACCCCTCAGCCTAAACTTAATTTTACCAATCTTATTCCCTATAAAGTCACAAGTGGTATAAAATTCATGCACAAGTTCTTTACATACATAATGTTCATCTACAATAAAGGTCCCCCATCCTAGCTTAAGTGCAAAAGCTTTCAAGGATTCCTGAACACCTAACTTATCAAGCAAGCTCCAATCATAGTAATGGGGAAGGATAATTTGTTTCTTACTTACCCTTTGGTATTTCCTACCTTCCTCCATCGAGTTATAGATGATTTTGGGGCCTTACCATTATTATTTGGGTGTTTGGCGGTGTGCTTGATTTGCTTAGACATAACTGTAAATGAATATAAAGATATCTTAATAAGGCAACAAAGGAAAATCATAAGTTTTGGCATATTATCATTCTGCCACGATCGTGGATTTCAATTTTGCCTTTTCCCTCCCTCGATTTTTATTTCAACCAAATCACATATAAATGAAAGAAAATGGAAAATCATCATGTACATAATGCAAAACACACCTATTTCATCCCTAGACCATCCTTAATTTAGCATAAATCAAACTTCTCAAGAAAACCCAAAATTAGAAAATCTGAAAATCAATAACAAGAGAGAGAAGGAGATTTCTTACCTTTGAGATGATGATAATCTAAGGAAAAATACAGTAAAAACAATAAAATCTACTTGCAATGATGTTAAAAAGATGAGAAATTTTAGTTTTTAAGAGGGAAAAAGAGGATTTTGAGATTTGAGAGTTTGGGAGGCCAAAAGAGAGGGTGTTAGAGAAGTGAGGAGCTACTTAAAATTTTTAAGTTATAATCATGCCTAGGTCTCAGCCATGATCATAGAGTTCAACTCTACAATCGTGGAATTAAACAGAAACTTTTCTCTTGAAATCACCCTTTTGGCCACAATTGTGGAGTTGAACTCCATGATCGTGGATTTAAACATAAGGTTTTCCTCTTTTCCTTTATGCTCGGCCACGATTATGGCATTAATGCCACGATCATAGAGTTTGATTTTTTTCTCCACTCATTTTTTATTTTATTTTATTTCATTTTTTCTTTTATCCACTAATCAAAACACACATAATTGAACTAAAATAGACATTATCTAACAACATCAATACATATTTTAAAATTACTAGAATATAATAAAATTCAAAACATATTTTCACTTAAAAACATCATTATGTACACAAAACACACTCACATACTAAGTTTAAGATTATTAGCTAGACCTTTTGTTTTTACGGGCTTACTCTAAGGGTGTTACCTCTTTTGGCTTATGAATCAAACCACCTAGGTATACCTTGCATCATTGCCCATTGACCCTGAATATCTCTCCTTTCTCATTACTCAACTTGAGTGCCCTGCTTCCAAATACTTGTGCAACTTCAAACAGACCACTTCATCTTGACTTGAGCTTTCTAAAAAACAACTTCAACCTAGAATTGAACAACAACACTTTATCACCAGTTTTAAAGGATTTTACCTTGATGTGCACATCGTGCCACTGCCTGGTCTTCTCCTTATATAACTTAGCATTTTCATATGTTAAGTGCCTTAGCTCTTCAAGTTCTTGCAGCTACAACATCTTCCTTTCTTTTACCTTCTTCAGATCATGATTCAAGAACCTAATTTCTCAATACGCCTTATGTTCAAGCTCTACTAATAGATGACAAGCTTTTCTATAAACCATCCTATAGGGAGTTGTTCCTATAGGGTTTTGAACATTGTACAATATGCCCAGAGGGTGTCATCAAGCTTTGCTTCCCAGTTCTGCCTGGAACTATTGACAGCCTTCTCCAGGATCTTCTTCAATTCTTTATTGACCACCTCCACTTGGTCACTAGTTTGAGGGTGATATGCTATGGACACCTTATGGTGCACGTTGTAACGTTTAAGTAAAGCCAAATTTGGCATTGCAGAAGTATACTCCTCCATTGCTAATTAGTAATCTTGGGACTCTAAATCTGGCAAAGAGCTTTTTGATGAATCGGTTCACTACTCGTCATTGGTGGAACTAATAACCGCTTCAGCCTATTTTGATATGTAGTCAACTCCCACCAATATGATTTATTTCCCATAGATGTGGGAAACAGTCCCATGAAGTCCAACCCACACACATCAAACACTTCCACTTCTAGAATAGAAGACAAGGGCATCTCATCTTGTTTAGAAATGCTACCAGTTCTTTAGCACTTGTCACAATGTAGCACATAATCCCTAGCATCTTTGAAAATGGTTGGCCAATAGAATCCGTATTCCAATACCCGACTACTTGTGTTGTTTGCACCATAATGCCCTGCATAAGATGAATCATGACAAAGGGTTTGTATAGGCAATATTTCCTCTTTGGAGACATATCTTCTTATCAAGCCATCCATACATTGGCGAAATAAGAAGAGCTCCTCCCACTAATTATACTTGGTATTTTCAAAAAACCTCTTCCGCTGTTGATGCGACACATTGGAAGGCACTATACCGTAGGCCAGAAAATTAGCCATATCTGCATACCAAGGAATTCCCACTTGCTGTGCTATGAAAATATCCTCATCATCCTTCTCCAGGCGAAAAAGATGATCAGCAACTGCATTTTTAGCTCCCTTTTTATCTCTGATTTCAATGTCAAATTCTTGTAGCAGCAACACCTATCGAATTAACCTTAGCTTGGCATCCTTCTTAGTAAAAAAGTATCTCAAAACAGTATGGTCAGTAAAAATAATAACTTTTAAAACCAGAAGATAGGCTTTAAACTTATCACATGCAAATACTACCGCTAAGAGCTCTTTTTCAGTTATGGTGTAGTTCAATTATGGTTCTGTCAAGGTTTTGCTAGCATAATAAATGGCATGCAATTTCTTCTACTTCCTTTGCCCTAACACACATCCTAAGGTAAAGTCACTAGCATCATACATAATTTCAAATGGTAGGGACCAATCTGGTGAAGCTAACATCAGAGGTGTGGTTAATGCATTCTTTAACATGTTAAACGCATTCAAGCACTCATTATTGAAATCAAACAACACATCTTTAACTAACAAGCTCGTTAAAGGTCTAGCAATCAGAGAAAAATTATTGATAAAGTGGTGACAAAATCTCGCATGTCTAAGGAAAGATCTTATACCTTTCACATTCTTGGGAGGTGGTAGATTGGATATTACCTCAATTTTATCCCTGTCCACCTCAATACCTTCCTTAGAAATTTTATGGCCGAGCACAATTCCCTCATCCACCATGAAGTGACACTTCTCTTAATTTAGCATTAGATTGGTTCTCTCATAGCATTTCAAAACTTTCTCTAAATTCTGCAAACATGACTCAAAAGATTCTCTAAACATTGAAAAGTCATCCATAAAAATCTCTATAAATTCCTCAATCATGTCAGGAAAGATAACAAGCACATACCTTTGAAATGTAGCAGGTGCATTACACTCTTATTTAGTAATAATAATTCCTTAAGTTATCACACCCAGCCCATACCCAGGCAGACATGCTCCCACAACACAGACAGTGACCCTCTAAGAGAACCAATACCTGTGACGTCAGGGATACATCGTACACTCATCGTATGGGGACCCACTCTAAGCCTAATGGTGGTTGTGCTGCGGAAACACGTGATAAGCATACATAAACTTGGGATCCATCCCAGACATACACTCAATTTAAAGCATAATCATTAACAGGCAATCCCAAATCTTTATATAATAAAAACCGGTTATACATAAGTGAGTGTATACAATCAAACCACCAAAAGCTATATAAATGTACATAACTATACAATACAACCGTAACTACTGCCAC
>CANYBF012585248.1:0-25144 GCA_948192965.1 Dalechampia spathulata | reverse complement strand
ATATATATATATATATATATATATATATATATATATATATATAGAGATAAGATGAAAATAAAAAAGGACACATTTGTGTCAACGGTTGAGATTAATCTATGGTAGGTTAAAGTGGGGTTTGAACCGTTGGATTATTGCGAGAAATAATAATGATAATGTGAAAGTGAGGGTGTGTTTGGAACTTACGCAAAAGTTTTGGGTTATTATTTTTATATTTTATTTTGTAAGCTACAAAAAGGCCGGCAAAATTTGATGCTACAAATTTTGTGTTTCTTTACAATTTTTTGAATTTTTTTTAAAATTCTATCATAAATTTTTTTTATCATTTTAAAACAATAAAATTCAGTCAACGAAGATTCAAAAATACTTAAATTATGCTTCATATATTTATAATTTCAAAATAAATATAATTAAAACAAGCCTTCCATGATATTCTTTTTTTCTTCTCCTTTTTATAGCTCTTATCGTGTTTTTTCCTTTTCTTCTTTTCTTCTTCTCCTACAAGCTGCTGCTGCTGCTTCTTCTTTTCTTTTTTAATGTTTTTCATTTTTATTATATGATTTGATTATGTTATTTCATTTTTCTTGTATTTTTTATTTTGTTTATTATTATTTGTTGATCTCCTTTCATAATAAATGTATAAATAAATATATTTTATATAGAGATATATCATATAATATTTATTATATATCATTTGATTTGTTTTACTAGATATATAGGTGTCATATAACATATATGATAAACATATGAATCTATCAAAATATATCATATGATATATATTTATTTTTATATATTTACCACAATAAAGAAATCATTGGATAATTAAAATATATTAAATATTATATATTCAGTTTCACATATTTACTATAATAAAAAATAAAAAATAATAAAAAATATGAGATGATTGGCAATAAAGGCTTTGAAGTAAAATGAAAATAATTAGCTCGAGTCATAAAAATAATCATTACCTTCAAAGGATATTTTACCAATTTTATATCTTTTAGTAATAAAATGAGCTCTTCTAATTTTGTAAGTAGTAAGTAGGAAGCATAAAGTAATACCGAGTACTAGCTAGAAATAAGAAAAAAAAAAAGAAGAGAAGTAAATGATTGTTGTGTGTTTATTTCAAAGTGAGGCATGAGATATGTAGGAAATAAAAGAAGTGAACATTAGAAATATTAGATATTATTCCAAAGATAATAGTGAGAGGATGTGAGGAATGGAAGGAAAAATGGAGTGAGAATAAAAAATATTATTATAACATTAAGTAACATTTAGTAAAAGTTTTAAAGTAAAAGGGAAAAATATTTATGAATCAAATAATTTAAAAAAGAAAAATAATGAAATTGGTCAGATATTAGAATCCCATAAAATCATGGCATTGGTGTTTGCAAGTGCTTACGCGCAGGGGGTGGAAAAACACTAAGTTCTTATGTGCACAAGGTCTTACCATCTTCCAAGCACTTTAAAAGCATAAGTAAGGAAGTCTATTAATAAACTCAAAGAATGCTCTCTATTTTTTAGATGTGGGATAAAAGACTATTGAAATACCTTTCTTCTAATTTCCAATAATTTCTCATATATTTCAAAAGACTCATTGAAAGAATATTTTCTAGTTTTTCTATTGAATATATAATGCTTTTATACTAATCTCTTGAACAATAAACTAAATCTACATAGATTAGATATAACTTACAAAATAATTGATGAAACATGTAGTTTTTATGAATCAACATGGTATTGTACTAATAGGTTATGCACGTGCCTGGTATTTTAGGAATCCTCTAAAAACTTTATTAAAGTTTCATAAAAACGACCCATTTCATACTCACATAGGTGATTTTTATAAAGTATGTACTACACTTTGTACACCAGTCATAAGGAATATGAAAATGATTAAGAGTTTATCAACTTATCATTCTTTTGAATGCAATATAATACTTCTCAAATTATAGGAAGGGATATGAAATTTATGTTAATAAAATTAATCTTGATTAGTTATTACCTATATGAAGTTATTTCATGGGATCTCCATCACATAGATTGGATTACCACCATGATTAATTTCTAAATCTATTGAAGTTTCTTTCCCTTCAATGTTTAATTTATTAATTTTCTTCCCAAAGATTTAGTTAGAGGATCGATCAAATTCACTTTTAACTTCATATAATCAATGAAAATAAGCTTTCAATAACTATTTCATCACATTAAGTTTTAAATGAATGCATCTATGCTTGCCATTAAAGGCTCTATTTTTATTAATGACTATTGCTACTTGACTATCATAATATATAAACATAAAAGGCGTTGGTTTTATTCCTAATGGAATATTTGCTAAGAAGTTTTCTAACCACTCAGCTTCACTTCCAGCTAATTCTAGAGCAATAAACTTTGACTCTATAATAGATTTGGCAATAATGGTTTACTTGGCTGATTTTCATGTTATGATACAACCACTTAAAGTCAACATATAACCACTAATGGATTGTATCTCATTAGAGTCAAAGATCGAGTTTGTATCACTGTATCCTTCTAATACAATGAAAAAATCCATTATGTAGAATACTATAGTTCATGATAACTCTCAAATATCTCATAAGTTTCATTAAAGTAGTCCAATAATCATTACTAGAATTGTGAGTGTATTTGCTCAATCTACTTATAATATAAGTTATATTGGATCTTAAAAAGTTCATTAGATGCAACAAACTTCCAATGATTTATGCATATTTAGATTGAGTTCATAATTTTTTTAATCAATAATTATAATCATAAGGGACACTCACTGGTTTGATATTGAAATGTCCAACCCTTCTAAGTAATTTGTCAATATAATGCTCTTAAGATAACAATATGTTATCATCCTTTCTTATGATTTTAATACCTAATATCATATTTGCTTCACCCATATCTTTCATTTCAAATTTGAATGATAATAAAGTTTTTGTTCTATATACTACATCAATAAAAGAATAAAAAATAAGCATATTATCTACATACAAACATATAATCACACAATCATGATCATTAGTTTTAGTGTAAACATATTAATTAATTTCTAAAGTTAAAAACTTATTAACTAACAAAACTTGATCAAACTTTTCATGTCATTAGTTAGGTGCTTATTTTAAACCATATAAAGATTTAAGTAATTTGCAAATTTTGTTCTTTTTTCCAAATATTACACACCTTTCAGGTTGCACCATATAAATCTCCTCTTCTAAATCACCATTTAAAAATGTAGTTTTGATATATATTTGATGAATACAAATTTTATGAACTGAAGTCAAGATAATTAAAATTTGAATTGAAGAAATTCTAGTCATAGGAGTAAAGGTATCTATCCAACCATTAAGTTTAAATTTCTTTTTAAAAATCCCTTTACAACCAATTAGTTTCACTCGTGGGGCAAATCAACCAACTTTAGAGTTTTATTTTATAAGATAAAGTTAGTTTCAACTTTAATTGCTTTATTCCAAAAATATGATTTAAAAGAAGTAAGGACATTAGAAATGTTAAAGTATCATTTCCTACAAGATAGGTATAAAAATCATTTTTAAAAGAAGTTTCTTTTCTTTATCATTTACTTCTTCTCAAATCTTTAAAAAAAATTTTAGAATCATTTTGATTAGTAAAAGAATTTTCAATAGGTACATGAGAAATATGATCAAGTTTCAGCAAAAAATATTTTCAAAAAATTTAACATTCTTTTCTTAATAATAGTATTATAATCAAGTACATCACCTTTTAACATAAGAAATATGTATGCAACATTATGTGTAGCATATCCAATAAACATATAATCAGATGTTTTAGATCCTATTTTCTTTTTTTTAGGATTAGGTAATATAACCTTAACAAGACACCTCATACTTTTAAATATTTAAGGTTAGGTTTATAACCTTTCTACAACTCATATGATATATTGTCAGTTTTGTTATGAGGAATTTTATTTTATATGTGACATGTAAAAATTAATACTTTATCCCATATATTATCAAAAACACAAGAATTAACAAGTGAAATATTCATCCTTTCTTTTAAAGTTCTATTTTTCCTTTTAACTACTTTATTAAATTCAGGTGAATAGGGAGTGTGATCTCATGAATTATACATTTTTTTCATAATATTCATTAAAAAAAATATTCACCACATTTATTTGATCAAATCTTCATAATTTTTTTATTTAATTAGTTTTCTACCTTTATTTTATATAACAAAAACATGTCAAAAGCCTCATCTTTATGTCTAAGTAAAAATATTTTAGTAAATCTAGAAAAATCATCAATGAAAGTTACATAATATTTTTTACCACCTCTAGTCATAGTTTATTTTAAATCACCTAAATCAATATGAATAAGATTAAACAATTGAGTTTCTTTTTGCATATAATGACATGTCTTTTTAATTAATTTTAATTTTGTATATATTTCATATTTATTCATGCAAGAGTTACTAAGTTTAGAAATCAAACCAACAAGTTACATCTTTTTAAGATAAGAATAATTCATATATCTTATTCTAACATGCCATAATTTAAAGGAATCAATCAAGTAAGTAGAAGAAGAAGTATTTCCATTAATAATCTTTGAAATGTTAAGTACCAAGAAACTTTGATTACAATATCCTTTTCTCATAAAAATATTATTTTTTCCATCACAATCTTATTGAATTCATATGATATTTTAACCCTAACCTTTCTTAACAAAATCATAAAAATTAAATTTACTCAAATGTTAGGTACATAAAGTACATTATTAAGAACAAGAGTCTTATCATATGTGAGTTTAAGAAGAAATTTTACTTTACCAAGGATACTTGTAATTCAGGAATGTTTCAAGTAAACATGTTCTTCTCCTTCTTTTATTGGATTATAGGAGGTAGAGAAATCTTTCTTAGCATAAATACATTTGGTAGCACTATATTCTACCATCCATTCTTTCATATTAACCACTGAAAAAGCTTGAGAAATGATTGTCATAATAATGTCATCTCCTTCGATCAAATTTACTTTTGATTTAGGAGGATTATCAAGTCTCCTCTCTTTCTACACTAAGGTGCATGATGCCTTGACTTTCTAGAAACAAAATAATTTTCCTGCTTCTCAAAGGTAGGATTAGAACTCTTAGAAATGTAATTATGATTTTTAGTATACCTATTATGTTATTTTTTTTATCTTGTAACAAGTGAGCTTTATTAGTGATTTCTTTTGTCTTTGTTAACCTAAACTCCTTCTTGTTGGTATCTTCAATAATTATGGAAATGATCAATTATGTTAATGAAAGTTGCTTATGCTTGTATTTTAGTTGTTGCTTATAATCTTTCAATGACCCCAACAACTTTAATATTTCAACTATAAATTCTTCTTAAGGAGTAATATTTTCAACCTTTAGATCTTCTAATAGCTTATGATATTCATTGATTTAACTTTTGATATCTTTATCTTCTACCATTTCTTATTTGTAAAAGTTACCAATTACAAATTTTTATTTTATAACATCATCAACAATATACTTGATGACATGGAGTTATATATATTTTTTGCTTCTTTGTAGGAGTAATAAACATCAAACAACTCATTAAAAAGAGTACTAATGATAGTATGCTTACACATCTTATTTGCATAAGTTCATGCCTCCATATGTTTGGGACTAAATCTTATGGTGGTTTAGCATTAGTGAGGGCAACAACAACTCCATGCATGTCTAGAATTGTAGAAAGTCATTCTTACCACCTTTTGAAGTTTTGACCATTAAAACTTTCAATTTTTGATATATCAAAAAATGGTTTAACATATAGGATGCCATGAATTATAACAAGAGATGGAGGTGGTTGTAAGCCTGTGAACACAAAGACACCAGCTGCAGCAGCAAAAATAGAAGCATCATTAATAGGAGATGAAAGTGAATCATCATTGGTAGAGATAACACTAATTATAGCAGAGATGGAAGCAACAACAATGATAGCAGAAGTTGAAGCCATAATATCCTAAATATCTTTTGAGATTATTGTTAACAAAGGCTTCAAAGTAAAATAAAAATAATTAGCTCAAGTTCTAAAAATAATCACTACCCTTAAATTATATTTTTTTGATTACGTATCCTCCTAGAAATAAAACAAGCTCTTCTACTTTTGTAAGTAGAAAGTAAGAAGTAACAAGTAACATCGAATACTAGCAAGCAATGGGAGAAAGAAGAAGAGAAGTGAATGATTGTTGTGTGTTTACTTTGAAGTGAAACATGATATTTATAGAAAATAAAAGAAGTAAACATTAGAAATATTATATATTATTTTCGGTATAATGGTGGGATGATGTGGAAAGTGAAAGGAATAATGAAAAAAATTATGGAATAAAAAATATTAATTGATCGAATATTAAGACTCCATAAAATTATGAAATTTATGTCACATACAAGGGATGGAGATCCATCCGAATTGGGCTTTGACTTAAGTTCTCACATACATAAGGTTTTTCCCCCTTTCAAGCTTTTAAGAGTCCAGTAAGGAAGTCTATTAATAAACTTAAAGAATACTCTCTATTTTGTAGATGTGGGATAAGAGATTATTGAAATACCTTTCTCCTAATATCCAACATGATATAAATATATTCATATATAAATAATAATCAATAGTACAAAGAAAAAAAAGGATACAATAAGCAAAAAGAAGAGGAAGGCAATCAAGAAAAAGAAGAGGAAGAGATGGGGGAGAGGAGTAAGAAGAAATTAAATAATAAATGAATAAAATGATTTTAAGTTTTATAGTTAATAAATTAATAAAAGAAAAATATAAAGTATAGACTATAAATAAATAAAAATTTAAATTGAAAGTCAAACTAATAAAATTTTAAAGAATACCTAAAATAAAATTAACATTCCTTGTAATTTTCCATATTTTCTTATTTTTTATTTTGTGAAATTTGAATAAGGCTTAGTTAGATAGTTATGAATGAATCAATTACATGGTTCATAAGAGTGATTAGCAATTCACATTTTTCAATTCAAATTTTGAAAATGAAATGATAAGAATTGAAATAATGTGGTTCATACATGAATGTTAGTATTTAAATAAAATAAATATACTATATTAAAATGTTACTTAAATCTTAATATGGATTGTTCTATTCTAACAATTAAAATTTAAATAGTTTGCATATACATTTCATTTACATATAGTATCATTTAATACCATATATGAATTAAAAAAATTAATAGATAATTATCATTATTAATTAAATTTAATTATATAATTCTTTATTAAAATTTAAAAAATTATACTAATGAATGAAAATTACCACAGATGCTTAACTCTTAATTATTTTCTAAAAGAAAGAGACTAAAGAAATAACAAAGAGTCATAAAAATTTGAAAAATTATGAGATTGAAAAAAAAAAAAGAATAACATGGTTTGAAAGGAGCAACTATATCAAAAGCAATTAACTTTTTGTTTTATAGCAAAAGCATTAAAATGTACATCATATCAAATGATGTGAAAAGCGATATTAATCATGAATTAAGAATCGATTAATTATTTTCTTAGGAAAAAAAGAAACAATTGATTAATTATCATTTTCAAAAATAAATAGAACAATTTATTAGTATTATGCATATATTGGAAGGAAAACTACTAGTGCATTGATGAGAAGAAAGTATCCTTTCAAAATCCTATTTGGTAGATCTTTACACGAGATAGAAGGTTGTTTGTAGATGAGAAACTTGCAATCATATAAATTTTTCTTATAAGTAATTTTATAATCATTCAACATATATAAATTTTCATAACATTTAATTATAATTTAATTTATTAATCTTTATTTTAAAATAATTAATTTAAATTTTATTGATTTATGATTAGCCTTTGTCATGATGGCAGAAATTCACATTAGGATATTTCAACAATGATGGAAAATTTTTTCACTAAATGTTACAATTTGCATCATTATATTTGATGGAAAAAGATGCAGCGGAAACTATTTGTTTTATTTGCTAGATTTCCATTTGATAGGTATATTATAGTCAACAAGATTGTAAAGATGTTGCATGTGTTTGATTCTATTGTCGATGGATTTATTATTATTAAAATATACAAAGTCATTTTAATTAATTTACATAGTTAATATCTTGAAAGATGATTAAATTTTTAAAATTATATTAAATTTTATTTTATTTTTATTTTTGACTGTGAAAGTTTACTAATGAAATTTTGATTAAATTTGTTAAGGAGAAATTAATGTATTAATCAAAAATAAAATATGTATCATGTTAATATCACATCAAATAATCACATCAATACTATATCATCTTATTTTATATTAAATTATTGATTACATTATAAGAAAAGTATTGTAGATATTAAGCAAAATATATTTTGTTAAATAATAAATAAAGTATAATAAAATGTTATATTTAATTATTAATTAAATTAAAATTATATGTAAAATAATATATAATTATTAATTAAAAATCTGAAATAATATTTAATTTCATTATGTAAAATTTTTATATAAAAATCTAGGACTTTGATTTGATGTTAATGTAATATATATTTTATTTTCAATTATTGTATTAGTGTCATATTAATAATGAAAATCTTCTTTACAGAAGGTAACACGTGTGCGGTTTATAGTAGTTCAGTCAAACTCTTGTCTACGTCCACTTCTCCTAAGTCTCGACTTAAGGTTCCACTAAATCTTAATCAATTACACAACACGGATTCCTCAAATGAATCCTAAACCCCAGTATTTTTCAAGGCTCACACTCAAACTTTTACAAGAATCAACCTTACAATCTCTCAAATATAAATTAATGCCCAAGCATTAATCACACACTAACTTACTAAAAGCAAACCCTAGCTTTTACAATGGGAATACAATAGAAAGAATGTATTTGAAAGATTAATACATAAAATACAAGTTAACTTACTTGCAATAGACAATAGCAGCTCAAATGAATAAAAGCTCTATAGAAAATAGCTGTTAGAATCAAAGGATATCAAAGTTCTTACTCAAAATAGCCGTTAGAAAGTATTTTAAAGCCTTTCTTAAATATAGCGTACGGCCGTACCAGTCATGTACGCCCGTAGGGATTTAAATTTTACCGTTGAAAAATGAGAGAAAATGTGGTACGGTCGTACCATCACTTGGTACGCCCGTACCAAACTCAATAAAATAGTTCTAGCTAGGTACGGTCAGCCATATGGTCATACTACTCAACTAAGCCATTTAGTACGCCCGTACTAACACAAATTCATACATAAAAAATAGAAAATAACTTAAATTGACTCACACGTGACTCATACATCAAAACCTAGGGTCTAACAATCTCCCCCTTTTTGATGTTGGCAATCAATTTAAGTTGAATTTGAAAAAAACTTATTTAAATGAAATTTTGATTTGAAAATTTTGAAAATCTCCCCCTTTGTTTTAGAATGCATGCCATATAACCATAGGTTATCAAACAATCATAAAGAAAGGATAAAAAGATAAGCATAATCAATAAAATCAATGAAAATCATAATACAACATAGTCAACAAAATCAAATATATTGAACAAACATCATATATAATATCCAAAAAATGTTCAGTGCAATAATAACATCAATATATCAAAAATAAACATAAAGATAAAAATCTAACAATCAACTCCACTAACATCAAATCCTAAAAATCATAAAACATCTCCTCCTTTGACAACATTAAAAGTACTATATCACTGTGGGTTCTGAGGAGAAGGTGGACTCAGTGGAGGAATGATGAAAGGATCCATCATGAAACTGAGAGAGTGGAGAGCCTCGGATATAGATGTCTGAAACTCATGAAAGTCAGCAACATGCTGATCAAGCTGCTGACCAAGAAGAGTAGACTGCTGCGAGAGATGACCAAGCTGCTGGTCGATATGGTCAAAACGATGCTCAAATGTATCTAAGCGGTCAAGTTGAGTAATAATGGTGGCAAGCTGTTAAGAAATAGGATCTAAAGTAGCAGCACCACCACCAAAATCAGTAGTTGTGGTAGTTGGATCTGTAGAACTAGGAACAGCAGCTGAAGAAGAGGATCCACTTGTAAAGTGTCACGGACACTTGCGGCTGAGAGCCGCCTGACGTGAGGCATCAGCAGAGGGATCCGGCTGGTCGTGCCAATCTATAGAAGTATCATCTAGTAGTGGAACCTGCAGGTGCTAAAGAACCTCTACAACACGTCGGCCATAGATCGCAACGGTGTCATTGGGAAGATCTAATGACTGAAGGTGAGCGAGTCATCTAGAGATATACTTAGAATGGATCATGAACTCATCATCAACAGTGCGTTCAAAGAGCATGGAGTGCTCAATGAATGAGAGATCAAGGTTAGGATCGTAGGGTCCTAGAGAAGGGCATATAAGGGAAAGGCCTGCAGCTGATGGCAGATGTGATGGATAATAGGACCAAAGAGTATAGCTCTGTCAGGCTGTTTCTGGATGCTGACCTCATGAAAAGAGGTCTGAAGCCAACGTCCAGACTGGATCAGAGTACTCATGACCATGCAGTACAAGAAAATAAGGTCAGGGCCTGTGATAGTGTCATTAGAATATGATCTCCCAAAAATAAGATAGGAGATCAGTCTATGATAATAAAAGAGAGCTAGGGATTTAAGGCAGGAAGCCTTCTGTCAAGAAGGCCAGAAAGCGGTGTTGAGGGTGATATCCCTCCAGAAAGAGTTACGGTTAAAACCATGGATTTGACATTTGAGATGCCATCAGTAAGAAATCCAAACAGAGTATCAAACTTAAAAGCAGAAAGAGAATGATGTCTACGAAAGAGATGGACAGTACAAAAAAAGGAGGTAGATAAAGAAAATGTCTGTACGAACTTTAAAGCTATAAACTGGATGAAATGGTTAGGGAGAAACGTGAAATTTGACCAATGTACATTGACCAAATAACCCAGAACCTCATCCTCCAAACCGGTCTAGTGGAGTGTAAGATGACACATGAATCAAGAGTGAGAGAAAACTTTCTCACTCAGAATGGAGGTCCTGACGATAGAAGCAGCAGAGGAAGAGCTACGAGGGCCAGAGCCGATAGGAAGTGTGATTTTGACTCTCCGTGAGGAAGAGCCATCATGATCAGCAGGATCAGACATAGATAAAAATAGTGAGAAAAATAAGTAAAAAGTTAAAAATAGAATTTTATAAAAAAATTCGACGGAATAATGACGAGTTTTGAAAAACCAAAAAATGGAACCTGCACAAAAATTAACACAATTTGATACGTAAGTCCTAAGCACAATCCTAAGCACTAAACTCCAAAGAACTTAGAGCTAAAACAACCTAAAATGAGTAGAAAATCAAAATGTAAAAAACAGAATCAAAAGGTAATAAAACAGTAAAAATTGAAATGAAATCAGTGAAATAAAGAGATTCAAACTAGAATGAGGGGAATGGAGTGCGGGTAAATGGAGTTGGAGTGAATAGGAATGAGTTGGAAGGATTTTGGTGGAAATTTCAGAGGAAATTTAAGAGAAAACTGAGTGAAAATGAGTTGAAAATTGAAAAATGAAGCTTTTAAAACTGTTTTTCAGGTCGCGTACGGGTGTACAGGTTGGCGTACGGTCGTACGAGCCAAAAATATCTTGAAAATTCATATCACATACGGGCGTACAGATGATACATATGATTGTATGAGTTACAGACGTTTGGAATTCTTGATCGCGTACAGGCGTACCAGACAAGCATATGGTCGTACGAGGATTTTGAAAGAAAATCTTTAAAAAGTGCGTACGGGAGTGCCACATTTGGTACGACCGTACCACATCACGTATGGTCGTACTGAAATGAGTACAGGCCATACCAGAAAGTGCTAGAAATTAAGGAATTGATCATATAGGATCCATACAGGCATACCAAATGTTGTACGACCGTACGAGGACTTAAAACTAAAAAATTTTGAAGAGTTTTATGAATTTTCTTAAGGTTTCCTAAGTCCACCAATCACTCCTATTTTAAAAATGACCCATCTATCATTCCTAATTCATATTTGATGAAATTTAATCATTCTTCACTTAGGGGTTTTGTAAAAATATCGGCCAATTGGTGAGTTGTATCAACAATTCTAATACAACCTTCCCTTTTTGCACATTATCTCGCAGAAAATGATGTCTAATATTAGTATGCTTAGTCCTAGAATGCTGAATGGGATTCTTAGATAGATTTATGGCACTAGTGTTATCACATTTAATAGAAGTACAAGAAACACAAACATTGTAATCCCTTAATTGTTGTTGAATCCAAAGAACTTGAGCACAACAATAACTTGCGGATATATACTCAGATTCAGCAGTTCACAAAGATACACAATTTTGCTTCTTGCTAAACCAAAAAACCAAACAATTACCTAAAAATTGACAAGTACCAGAGGTACTTTTCCTATCCAATAAATTTCCAGCAAAATCAGTATCAGAATAAGTAATTAAATCAAAAGAATCATTTTTAGCATACCACAATCCATAATGCATAGTTTCAATCAAGTATTTAAAAATTCTTTTCATAGCACTCAAATGAGATTCTCTAGGAGAGGATTGAAATCTAGTACACATACACACAACAAACATAATATCAAGCCTAGAAGCAGTTAGGTACAACAAACTACCTATCATACCTCTATATTTCTTTTGATATACTTGCTTGTCACTTTCATCCAATGATAATTTTATAGTTGTGCTCATTGGTGTCTTGCTAGCTTTAGCATCTTCCAATCCAAACTTCTTGAGCATCTCTTGAGTATACTTGAATTGGTTGATGAAGATTGCTTAACTTGAAGTCCTAGGAAATATTTCAACTCTCCCATCATGCTCATTCCAAATTCTCCCTGCATACACTCGGAGAACTCCTTGCACAACTTTTCATTAGTAGCACCAAATATGATATCATCAATATAAATTTGAACAAGAAGAATATCATGTTTGTAATGCTTAATGAAAGTGTAGTGTCTGCTTTGCCTTTGTCAAAACCATGATCAATAAGAAATGTACTTAACCTATTATACCAAGCTCTAGGGGCTTGTTTAAGATCATATAAAAGCTTTGGTAAGTTTGAAAACATGGTTTGGAAATTCAAAGTCTTCAAAACCAAGGGGTTATGCAACATAAACTTCTTCATTTATAAAATCATTTAGAAAAGCACTTTTAACATCCATTTGAAATAATTTAAAGTTCATGTGAGATGCATATGCCAACGACATCCTAATAACTTCTAATCTAGCTACAGGAGCAAAAGTTTCATCAAAATCTATGCCTTCCTCTTGACAATACCCTTGAGCTACAAGTCTAGCCTTATTTCTAGTTATAACACCATCTTCATCAAGCTTATTCCTAAATACCCATTTAGTACCTATAATAGACACATCTTTGGGCTTAGGCACTAAAGTCCATACTTTATTCCTATCAAATTAGTTCAACTCATCTTGCATAGCTAATACCCAACTATCATCATTTAAGCATCTTTAACATTCTTAGGCTCTATTTGTGAAATAAATGCAAGATTATTGTGAATGTCTTTAAACTTAGAACAAGTTGTTACCTCTTTTGACGTTTCACCTATGATTTGCTCCTTGGAGTGTCCTTTTGGAAATTGCCACTCCTTTAGAAGATCATACTCTATATGTGTAGCAGCTAAGTGAGGAGGAAGATCATCGACTTCTTCCTTTTTAGCATCTTTGTGAACAACTTCTTGTTGATGTTCTTTCTCATTTCCTTGTTCCATTAGAATTCCTACATCATCATCAACATTGTCTTTTCTTAGACCAAGGGAGTTAGTTTCATCAAAAATAACATGCATTGATTCCTCAACAATCAAATAACATTTATTAAATACCCTATATGATTTACTAGAAGTTACATAACCTAAGAATATGCCTTCATTCGTTTTGGAATCAAATTTTCCAAGATTTTCCTTGGTATTTAAAATATAGCACTTGCAACCAAATACTCTAAAGTATGAAATTCTTGATTTTCTACCATTCCATAGCTCATAAGGAGTTTTATTTAAAATTGATCTTAAATGAACTCGATTGGTGACATAATAAGCGGTATTGATCACTTCGGCCCAAAAGTACGAAGGTAATTAGTACTCATTAAGCATAGTATGTGCCATGTCATAAAGAGTCTGGTTTTTCCTTTCAACTACCTTATTTTGTTGAGGAGTTCTAAGAGATGAAAAATTATGGTGAATACTAAGTGATTCACAAAAAGATTTAAAACTTTCATTTTGAAATTCTTTTCCATTATCACTTCTAATAGAAGAAATATAGTAACCCTTTTCATTTTGCATTCGTTTAGTAATAGTTTGAAAAGCATCAAATGCATCATCTTTATGAGCTAAGAATGAAACTCAAGTAAACCTAGAGTAATCATCAACAATAACAAGTGCATAATGCATACCGCCTAAGCTAGCTACCCTAGTTAGACCAAATAAATCCATATGCAACAATTGAAGAGGTTTGGTAGAAGTTACCTTGTTTTTAGCCTTAAATGAAAATTTTAGCTATTTTCCCATTTGGCATGCTTCACATACCTTGTCCTTAGCAAATTTGATCTTTGGAAGCCCTACCACATGCTCGTTCTTCTCGAGATCTCCAATGCTTTCAAAGCTAGCATATCCAAGCCTTCTATGCCAAAGCTATGAGTCTTCACTTATGGAAACAAGACACTTCACATTCTTGTTAGGAATAAAATCTAAATCAATCATGTAAATGTTTTCTATTCTTTCTCCTTGAAAGACTAGCTTATTATCATTAATGCTATGCACATAATAACCTTTAGGATCAAACATGACCTTAAAACCATTATCATACAGTTGACTAATGCTAAGCAAGTTGTGTTTCAATCCTTCTACCAATAAAACTTTATTAATAGAGAAGTTGGAATTCTTATCGACCTTACCAATTCCAACAAACTTTACCTTTAGCATTGTCTCCAAAGATGACATCACCTCCTGAATATTCCTCAAGATGGGAGAAAAGACTTGTATTCCAAGTCATATGACTTGAGCATCCACTATCGAGATACCACTTATTCTCATTAATCTTGGATCTCAAGCATACTTGTCAAAACAAATATATTTACTTCCTTTTTGGTACCTAAATTGTCACGTCTTTTGGCTGTATAACATGCTCCCGCAGAATGACTATTAATTTTCTAATCGAGAAAATTAATAATTATTCTACAAAGGAACTCATACATACCGTAAATTTTTTTTTACAACATACTAAGATGCATTTTACAATCATTCAATCCGTTTATTATTTTATATTACACATCATATTTAGAATTTACACATCTTCATTATTTTACATTTATTTAAGTTTGACAAACTAACTTATTTGACTACCAGAGTTCTTTATTTAAATAGTTGCACGATAATTTATAATGATAGAAGTCCGTAAAAATACTTAAAGCATTTACCCACAAAATGTTGATATGTCCAGCTGCTTTACTGAGGTTCCGTTTCTGCAACCTTGTTTGATCCTACGTTTATCAATTGACAAACGCTGAGAATAAACTCAGTGGTGCTAGTTAAAATTTAAAGCATTTGCATTTCATAAAATGATGATGCCAAGAAATTATTATGTCTAACATGCCAAATAACAAACATATTTTATTTTCATACATGTCATAAAAGTATGCAATATTTAGCACAACTATAATAACATTTTAAATCAGAATTAATATCCTAGTATAGTTACATTATCATATCATGAAATTAGATCATAGAATATCATATATCATGAATTATGAACAGTATGTATATGAGAATGCTTTTATGCTATGCATTCTCCCTCTTATTCTTCGTTCATCATATTCTTTAATGCACATTTACTGGGTCTTCCATTATACTATAATTTTATTTCAAAACATATGAGCTCATTTAAATTCAATCTCATTTCATTTATCTCATGATAACATATTCTTTTATTCCTGTAGGAATTTATATTATATTGCCTAACATGATCATTTAACCTTGTCTCATATCACATCATATTTATTTTCTCCTTATGTCACAATGTCATGCTATGTCATGTTATGATAAATGCTTATGTTCATGATAAATATAAAATGCATAATTAAATTAAATTATTATAATGCTATTGCATTACTCAACTTTCATCCTTTGATCATTTAATGATCGAGGACTTTATATAATCTGGCACAAACTTAGTACGTCTTTTCTTTTGTTAATATCCCTCGATGACATGTGAATATTTTCTACTGATTTACCTATTCCACAACCAATTTTAATCTTTTATTAGAATTTTAGTTTATTATTGTATTATTATTAATGTTACTTCTATTTCTAACATAAATCAATAACAATTACAAATCATTTAAAACATAACTTATTTCATTCGTAAATCATTTTTAATAATAATTTATTAATCCATAAATCATCTTTATTTAATTATCCCAGCATTATTAATATAACTTTTTCATTTTATTAGATATTTATTTGTGGTAAATATTCTAAATCATTATCACCAAATTTTATAATAAAATAAAATAAAATAAAACACCTCAAGTTATACTTTACCTTTTTAATAAAATATCCATATAAAAAAAACAAATATATTTCAAAAGCATTTTTTTTAACATTCTTATTATCCTTCCTACTAATTATTAAATAAATAAATACTCCCAAAAACTCAATTATACTCAATAACATTTAACTCTGTTTGCTGTCTTTTGACTCGAATAATTATAGTCTAAGACAAAACTATTTTAGTTTATATAACAAAACCCATTTTAAAATCCCATCATAATATCTATTTATTTAATAACCTCAATAATAATGTTTTATGTATTTATAACCTTAGATTATTTTAATATCCTAACTTATTTGCTTTAAACAGTAAAGCATCACAATTAATATTAACTAATTATTAAACATAATATTATTTCGTATCCTAATCCATCAAATTTATTTACCCTCATGAACCCTACTGTTTTTATATTATCACTTAATAATTTAGTACTCTATTATTGAACTGTAGCTGTTTCCGATTTAATTTAAACCTCTCAAATACTTGATGTAGATAAATATATTTTATGAACCCAATTCTGTCAAAATAATAAAACAAATACTACCTTAAATATTTTAAATTCTTAAAAAATTATAACTTCCACAAAAATCATGGTTCATAAATCTGCTTTGAAATAAATAATAATAATAAAAAAATAGTAACTTTATCTCACAAAAATTATGTTTGGTTGTTTTTTTGTTTTTTGTTTTAAATTCAAACTAAATTTATCATCTATGTACTTTTTAAATATCAAAACTTCCAATTCATTTTATCCTAAAACTCTTAATCTTAAATAAACTCATTTTCATATTTATATATAGTTTTCATTATCTATATATATATATTTTTAAAACATATATATATATATATATATATATATAGATAAGCAGATTTATTCTAACTTATTAGAGTATAAGAACGTACATGAATGCATGGTACTTATAACATATTCATGTTTCGTATTATAATGCATAAGAAAACTAAGCATATTAATACTTAGATAAATGGTTTCTAATATTTTAAAATAAAAATTACTATTATCATTAATTCTATTAATTATCATAAAGAATAAACTCAAAAAACTTATTATTTAATTTTACTTATTTAAATACCTTCCGTAACCCACGAAAACAAGTTTTACATAAAACATCCCTGAAATTTTGAACTTAAAACCTTAAAACTTCATATGAGTAGATTATTAACATAGTACAATTTAAAAACATTCATTTAAAATATTTCCTTAATAAAACATTAAAAACAATCCCTTATTTATTACTCCTTAATTCAACCTTAAAATTTTCATTTAAATAAACTTATGTATAAAAATAAATGAACTTAACATTTGTTTTATATTACCATCAAATACTTATTAAAATGTCCAACATAATTCAACAAAACCATAGGATATTCAACTTAATATGTATGTAGAATATCTTAATTTCGAATCTCATTAATCTTTATCCTATTTCGAATAAATCCCATTACTTCTATTTTTGTGAATATCTTTATATGATATAACCAAATTCCTTAAATTCTTTACATTAAATAAATGACAAGAAACTAATTTACATTTATATAAACCGTAACTTCCATATACTAAAAATAAAGATGTTTGTTTTAAAAACAAACATAGCAAGGATTTAACTAATTGTCCATTTACTGCTCCATTTTAATAATCTTCTTCACAGCAACGTTTTAACCTTACCCTACAATTATAATTGTCCTACCATTGATTCGGCTGACCAAGAAAAATAAAATAAACACACGTACCTAACTCAATTAGCACTTCATTCATACACAAATAACATTCTAATAATTCAAATTACTAAAGTATTAATTAAACTAACCACAAAACATTTGGAAATGCTAATTTCTATTCGGCCAAACTAACAAAATCGCAGCAGCAAATCCAAATCCATAAACAACTAAACTCATATGCTGATTCCTTCTCACCTTAATCAACCCCAAAATAAAATCGTTCCAACACTTGTCCTCAATTTGATCTAAGCCTAATTAATATGGATCCTCATAAAACAGCTCCTGTTTGCATAAATATACCTTCATCACGCAAGCAAACATAAAGCCAATTAGAATAAAAAAACATATGGATTCATGAGAAGAAAAGCTTCGGACAAAGCCAGTTAGAATCACAAGAAACGTATGGGTTCATGAGAAGAAAAGCTTCGGTTTTTAAGAAGGTTTTTGTTTCAAACATGTAAAGATTTTCAGCTAGCAACCAAAGAAAGAAAACAAAAAAAAATGAATTGATAAATTAGACCTTGCTGCATGCGTTGGAAGCTTGCTGAACCGTGAAAAATAAAACCGAAAAGAAGAAGGAATTGAAGCAAACGTGCAGCCCCTTTGAATGATCGAACTTCGGCCTTGACTCAATCTTGTCAAAATGTAAAAGCTTTAACAAAATCAGCAGATCTTTAAGAACATGAAACGTTGGACAGTGGAGAAAAGGAAATCGATGAGATGCTTGGTGCGATTTGCCATTTAAAATCATAAGAAAGAAACAAAATGGTTAATGAAGAAACATTTGGGTAGATGGAAGAAAAAGATGGGTGATTTTCGGCCATAAGGAGAAGATAGGGAGGAAGAGCAGATGAGGGCGGCTGTAAATAAAGATGTAGGGCATTCTAACCCTAATAATTCAAGTCAAAAAGATAATATTACCCTTTTTTTAATATTTTATCATATTCTTAAGGCAATTTAAATCCCTCCAATCCTAACTCTTAATATATTTATACACCCCCTAATACTCAAATTCTCATTTTTATGTTCTTAAAAAAAAAATCTAATTGATCCTAATTAATTATTAATTAACTTTCTACATCTAGTTTCCTATTTCTAAGTTATGACATCATCAAAAATAATTAGAATTAAACTACCGATAACTAATATTATTATAAAATTTGCTAAGTCAATATGTATAATTACCTTACATATCTTATTTCCTTAATATCTCATCAAATAATCGCTTAAATAAATACGACCAAATTTTTAACGTCGAAAATAAATTTGAATCCAAAATTTTCAGAATTTACATATACCTAAATTAAGTTAACGCAAGTGCAATGGTCAAAACCATTCAGTCAAATTCACTATATATAACTCAAAATCCAAGTTTTAGTGCCGTTTAACATCAATTTTAGGGGTTTGCGGTAAAATTTTCAATATCCTCATTTAAACTTTAAATTCAGTTTTTATTAGAAATTTATCACCATAAGCACAATTTCATATCATTTTTACAACAATAACATAAAGAACACAACATAATCTTAATTTATGAATGCACAAAAATCACGAAATGCAGGATGTGACACAAATGTACTTAAGTCCTTCGGGGTTAGAAGCATCTACATTATCGTTCCAATGCATCTTTCTAAAAGCATATATTGGTTGCATGCCCCTTTTTATTGCAATAATAACATACAACATTTCTAAATCTAGAATGATTATGCACATATTTCTTTTTAGATGCATGTGAATGATTATGATTGTGTGAATAAGAACATGAACAATGATGTACCTTATTAATATGCCTATGTGCTCTATGAGTCTTAGGGTGAACATGTTTCTTTTTCAAATCATTTGGATTTTGTTGTGAGGTGGAGGCTTTGACAAAAACTGTACCCTTAGAAGTGTAGGAGGAATCTTGATTAAATCTAAGACCTTCTTTATTACCACTAAGTTTTTGGTGTTTTAAAATGGTATCTATCTTGATCTTACCTTGTTCAAACCTAGATAAATTATCTTTCAACAAATCCTTTTCCTTTGAAAGCTTATCATTTTCATCTTTTAAAATCTTGTTTTCTTTTTCAAAACTCTCAAGTTTTGTTTTACAAGAATCAAATTCATTTTGTAAAATATTTTTATCCTCAATTATGCGTGCATGCTTATTCTTAAGTGATTTATTCTTCTTAACTAAAAGTTCATATTTTTCCAATAATGCTTCTAATGCACTACAATCATCATCATCATTAAGCTCATCATTACTATAATAAGATTGAGATGATGTAGTTACCCCATCCTATTCCCTATCATCTAGGAATTCCATGAAGCAAAGATTGGTTGCTCTTTCATCATCGGACATCTCCTCATTTGATTCACCATCATCATCCCAAGTGGCCTTCAATGCCTTCTTTTTGAAAGGCTTGGATGGTTTGTTGAGGCAAGGATATTCATTCCTCATGTATCCCAGTTTATTGCACTCATAGCAAATGGTTTAATTCCTTCGTTGATGGTCCCTTCGATTGAAGTCCCTTCTTTCCTCAAATGGCTTTTTACTATCCTTTTCAAGCTTCTTCTTCTTCATAAGAAAGTTCTTCACACATTTAGAAAGGAGAGCTACTTCATCTTCAAGGTCCCCTTCGCTTATGGAAGAGGTATCTTCTTCTTTTGAAGCCTTGAGTGTGATTCCTCTCCGCTTATCTTCTTCTACCCCTTGCATAAGGGTAATCTCATATGTAAGAAGCTTCCCAAGAAGCACATCAGTTGATAATACCAACAAGTCATTTGCTTCTTCGATGGATATTACTCTAGCCTCCCAATCTTTCTTAGGCAACACATGCAAGATTTTATTATTGATATCTTCTTTTTGATACATCTTGCCAAGCTTCATTAAACCATTTGTAATCACCATGAGTCAATTATACATTTCAAAGATTGACTCATCTGCCTTCATTTTGAACAACTCATATTGATACGTTAGTAATTGAATCTTCTTGTTTCAAACTTGATTGGTTCCTTCATGGTGAGTCTCCAAAGCAGTCCACACTTGCTTTGCCATGACATAATGTGATACTCGACCAAATTCTTCATGACTTATGGCATAATATAGTATATTCATTGCCTTTTTATTCCAGAAGTTCGTATTTAATTCCTCTGTTGTCCAATCATCCCTATCCTTAAGAGAGATAATGCCATCAATTATGATTGTTGGAGGTAAGTACTCTTTCACCATCAAGTCGTACAACTCAATTCCACTACTGTCCAAGAAAACTTCCATTCGGTGCTTCTAGTAAGGATAATCCGTTCAATCAAAGTATGGGGGTCTTGTAAATGATGGACTCTTAATGGCTACCATAGGATCTTTAGCTCAAGAATTTTACTTCTTTCAACAATGAGCACCAAACGCTCTGATACCAAATGAAAATCCTCTTGTGGAAGGCAATACGTGCGGTTTATAGTGGTTTGGCCAAACTCTTGCTTACGTCAACTTTCTCCTAAGTCTTAACTTAGGGTTCCACTAATTCTCAATCAATTTACATAATGGATTCCATAAATGAATCCAATAATCCTAGTATTTTTAGGCTTACACTCAAACCTTTACAAGAACTATCCTCACAAGCTCTCAAATACAACTTAGTCCCCAAGGATTAATCACACACCAATCCCACAAATACAAAACTCAATACCTAGGTTATGGGAATACAATAAAAGAGAGTATTTGATAGCTTAATACACAAATACAAGTTAAACTTACTTGCAATTTATAATCAAGGCTCAAAGGAAGTTGCTCTACAAGAACTAGCCGTTAGAATTAAAGATGTGAAAAATTTTTATAACAAAATAATCATTTGAAAAGGTTTAAAACCTTTCTTTTAAGTTGCATACGGTCGTACTAATCATGTATGCTCGTACGGATTTAAATTGTACCGTTGGAAAATGAGAGGGAAATATGGTATGATCATACCATCATTTGGTACGCCTGTACTAAACCAATTTTCCTGACAAGCAATCTTCTTGTAAGCTCTCGTATGGCCTTACCACCATATGGTACGCCCGTACCAAAATAGGTTTACTAATAAACCATTTTCCTGCGAGCTCGCGTATGATCGCACCACCCCATGGTACGCCCGTACCAAGCTCAATAAAATAGTCCTAACTAAGTACAATCATACGGCTGACCGTACCACTCAACTAAGTCATTTGGTATGCCCGTACCAAAATTGGTACGCCCGTACCAAAATCGGTATGACCGTACAGGTACAAAAACACTATTAAAACTTTCAAATAACTTAAATTGACTTACATATGACTCATACATCAAAACTTAAGGTCTAACACTTAAGTACATAAAATATTGAAGTTTCAAAGTTTAAGTCTTTTTGACATTTGAATCTCTTTTCCTTAGGGATTTTTTATAAGGTGTTTAGATTTTTTAAATGTAAGTTTTTGTTTCAAGTCAGTTTCTTTGTTTTTTAGTGCTTTTGAGAATTTAAATATTTTAAATTTGAATATTGTTTTCAATGTTTAGGTTTATACTTTTAGCTACCATAGTTTATTTATTTGGTCTTAAGATTTTGAGTACTTTCATTTGTTAAATGGTTTTAAACTTTAGTGTTTAGATATAAAATCTAAATTTTTGATTTTAATGTGTTTATTTATAACTAATTTTTTTATATTGCTAATATTCAGGTATTTATGTTTACATTCCATTTGAAGCATTTTGAAATATCATATACTTCATTTAAGATTGGAAAATAGGCATGTTTAATGTGGTTTAGTCAAAATCATTCTTTTTTTCCATTAATTTTTAAATAAGACCATCAGAGTCTAGTTTCAAGTTGGTATGTCAAGCTTCGTTCATGTTTGTTTTTTTTAGTTGATGTGATTTTCACTTTTAATGTTTTGTTTATGCTTTTCTTCTTTATCTTTGATTCCTTAATGTTTTACTACTTGCTCATGGTTTCATTTTTTTATTTTCTCATTGGTTTTAATTCTTTAACTGTATGGTTGGTTGAATGGTAAGGTCTTAAGGTTTAAATTTCCTCAAGAATTATACTTTTTACCATGCTTTCAAATTTGTTTTTTAATGTATAGGTATCCTAGTGGTGTTTGATATCTGAAGCTTTACGTTTTATAGCTCATGAGAAATCAAGCATTGCTTTATACACTTCTAAGGTATAATATTAGTCCTTTTACATTTCATAGTCATCGATCTTAACAATATTATTTAAGCATGTGCCTATAGTCTAATGAGTTTCTTCTAAAGCACTGGAAGGATACCAAGAGCCAAATTAGAAATTAGCATGGTGATGTTTAAGGTACATACGTGTACCCATCAATTATCATCAAAGTAAAGGCAATTGGCTCATAAAACAACACTAGACTTACTATAGATGAATGAATGATAATAATAAAGGATGGCTTATTGATGATAAGGTGGAGATGGTTATTGTTGTTTCCATCGATGATAGTAGAGAAGTATAGATTGGTGACTAACTTTGATACCTTTAGATTACACTACCTATGGAGAGGAGGCTAATGGATTGTTAAACTTCACCAATCAATCATATGGTGGAGTTTCAAGTGATAAGGCATTTTTGCAATGTAACAGTGGTGTCTCATGATACATTAAGACTACTGATTCACTATCGAAGGGCTTAGATTTTTCAAATAGGTTGGAGATGATGGTAGTTCAAGTCTGGCAAAGGTGTTAACTGTGGTAAGGTAGCAATTTACGATGGTAATTGGAGGACTAGTTCATTAAAAATAATGAGGAAGAGGGAATTTATGTATGGGTTTGATTTGTATGGAGGAGGAGAGAGTTTAATGAAAGTGTTTTTAGGATAATTAATTTAGATAAGGTGATAACTCAAACAATCTCATTATTAACAATTGAGTTTAAGGAATAAAAGGATTAAGGTTTAAGGAATTGGGTCTTGAAGAATTAAGGTTGAAAGCGTGCCTTCTTTTCTTCCATTCTTGTTCCTCAATCAATTTTATTCTTAGATATTCAACCTCCCAAAACCATTTTATCAAGGGTTGTAAATTAAACCTTAGGCTTAAAATTAAAGTGAGCTATGTTTAGTGAAATAAATGAGGCTTAAGTTTAATTTAAATCTTGAAACATATCCATACTTAATGGCTTTGTAGATTGAGCCATTCATATGCGAAGCATTGTTTGGGCCTAAATTATTTTAGATTTACTTATTTATTTGTTAGCTTGGGGTTAATTAACTAATTGATTAATGATGTACTAATTAATTACATGGGTAATTAAGTTGATTGATTTTAATTAATGATTATGGATAAATATGGAAGTTGATAGTTATATTAAAATATGGACATGGGCATACCATAAAGAAACTATCCAAACGTCTAATTTTATGTTTATGCCTTTTATAAATGTCCAACAGTTATAATCAAGATAGGCATCAATCAAGAAGACAATCAAATGATCAAACATAGAACCAAAATCAAATTAGAAAGTTATAGAGTCAAAAGTAGCAATTTTTTGTTTATAATTTTGATGTATTCATGTAGTTCCTTAATGCAAATATCTTTTCCTGGCAATTTCTTTTAGTGATAAATCTCTTTAATATACAATTCCTTAAATCCAAGTATTGTTTTTCTTAGTTTTTTTACTAATTATATTTTGTAATTACATTCCTTAAGTTTTTTTTAATTTAATAAGTCTAAATAAATTGCCATAAGGAGTTTCAGATGTTAGTGTATGCTCTAGAGCATCATGTGTATTTGTACTATACGTTTTCATTAATAAAGGCATTATTCATTATATAGTACAATGTTTTAAATGAACTTGTTTTACTTGGAGTATTAAACTATATATTGAAGTCCATGAT
>CANYBF012584338.1:0-17499 GCA_948192965.1 Dalechampia spathulata | reverse complement strand
CATCTATTTTGTGACATGACAAGAGATATTAGAAATTACAAGTTTTATAAATGAACATGAAATAACACCAGTGTTCCCTGAATTCGATACCCTTCTCACTCTATACTAAGTCCATAGAGACTAAGGGATTTAATTCTGTCTGCAATCGTATTTTTATTATTAACCCCTAAAATCCCTCCATCACATGCATTTCATGATATGTGCAACATATAATGCTACATGCTACACATGTTTTGAAAATATATGTATGGTGGGTAGCCTTTTCCCAAGCAAATATAATATGCTCCATATGACACCATGCCTTAGGGTCCCCAATGATACTTGTTTGAACTATGGTGCACATCCTAATGTGCTTACATTGGGCGGTGCACATAGGTCAAAATTAGATCATGTTGGGCATCTCTTGCTAAATGCTGCACATATAGCTTTTTTCTGGGCTATATGCTATGCATATAGTACTATATGCTATGCACATAGCTTATATTTTTCCAGAATCCCACATTGCTAATGTGATTTTCTTAATCCTATGACCCTTACCTATGAATATAAGCCTTGTATTTATGGAAAAGTGGTCTGAAATTCACAAAACTTGCCTAAACTCTATCAAATTTTAATCTCACTTAATTAAGCACTTAATTAAGTAATTAACCTAAGATTAGAGACTAATTAATCCTACTTAAATCCCTAATCACATTTAAAATAAAGGGAACAGAAGCCTAATCTACTGTGATGAGTTAAATGCCCATTCTCTCCTTCTTTTCTTCTTGATTTCATGATGGATTTTTTTATTTTTGGCTTTGTTTTGATGATTAGCTTCAATCATGTGTGATTTGATGGATCTTATTGATTATTTATCCTTTAAATGATATGCCATGGTTGGGAATCTGTTGAGATTTGAGTTTTACTTGGATTTTTTACCTAAAAATGCATTTCTATTTATTTTATGCATGCTATGTGCTGCGCACATCCATCTATGGATGCCATACATAGCCTATATGTTGCATACATCCATCCATGTGTGGTACACATAGATGCCAAATCTGACAAATTTTCATGATTTTTTATTTAATTTTGCTTGATTTCTCTTGATTAGTGAATTTCTCAGTAGCATTAATGGCTTTACAGTAGCTCTAATAATCTGAGTTTGTCATACATCATTCATATTTCATTAGTTTTGGCTTTTAAATCATATTTCTCAAGTTAAATGCTTATTTAATTTATTGATTTAATGATTAATGATATGATTGGCTTTGATTGGTTGAGTTTGCTATCTTTGATTGGCATTTGTGTGATATTAGTGACTCCTAATTCATTGCACCATGATCAATTATTTATGATTTTTCCATTAAATCATTTAATCTAGCACACCCCAACCGGGTGCAATACGCTCTTGTAGAATATCTAATAATCCCTTAAGTAAGGAAATCATTAATTAGTCTACAAGGGATCTATATAATTTTTTATTTATTTATTATGGTTGATCATGTGTTAGTCTATTTAATTGTAACATATAATATGGTTGTACTTGTAATCTAAAACATATAATATTGATATATAGGTAATATCAATACACAATGGTATACATTTATTATATCTCAAACATATATCATAATTTATCATACATACTCATTCCATCATTCGTTATATGAAATTTGTATATTTAATTTTACATGATAAGTGATATTGGTATTATACACAACCAACATTCATAACAGAAGTATTACTACTACTAAGGTTAATTTAACAAGCTGCATTTACAACATATCAAGGAGTATGTTACATTGATCCAAACTGCTTCGAGAGTGAGATTCTCAAAAATCATAGTCTCCCTTGACTGTAGATCGATCAACCTAGATTCTTGCCCAAAGGTCTTGGTCCTACATTCATCAAATGACAAACGTTGAGTATAAAACTCAGTGGTACTATAAAATGAGTAAATGACATGAATACATATCATAAATATTATATTAAAGTCAAGTCATTGTAACCCAACATTTAACAGTATAATTGTATCATGTCATGTCATTTTACATCACCCCTTAACTATTATAATCAACAAATATAACATACTATGTAAAGATTAGAGCAATTACCATAAAAGAATCCATCGTAACTTTTCCTATATTAAATACTATACCATATATCTCCATATAAGTACGTTTGTAATGCATTCATTATTCCATCCACTGTACTTTCATGATTTATGAATGATGATGCATGTTTGTGAGAATGCATTCATGCTTTGCATTCTCCCTCTGATTTTCCTGTAACATTTCATTTCCTTTCTGTATGATTGTGCACAATCTCTATTCATAATTAGGTCCCTCTATGTACCAGTACTCATCTCCCGCAGAAGGGCATTATAACTGTATGGTTCATTGAACCTATTTTTTCTTTTTTGTATGTATTGATACTCATCTCCCTTAGGAGGGCATTATAATTATATGATTCCATTGAGGGAATCAATAATCACCGTATGACCTAGTATGCTATTAATGAACATTGCTTTGTATATCACTTTCTCTTCCCCCTTATATCCTTTATATGATATGTCATGATTATGTCTATATGTATGGATGATTCATGATATGATGTGTAATTCATGCTTATATGATTATAAGCAATGATGATTATATGATACCATTCATAATATAATCTCACTACATTGCTATGATAAGCAATTAAGTGAGAAATCATCATTAAGACCCTATCTGAGGTCTTAAGATGAATAATACAAACCTAATATAGACTTGCCCTTATCCAAATGTCTTGATGATGGATGTAATTCCTCCTCTGAAACATCTAAACCATTGTAACACATTTACTTTTAATAAGAATAATCATATAATGTCTAGTGACAATTTACATTACACTAATTATAACCCATTCATGTGTATAGTTAACATAATTCAAGTATTCATAAGTGAACTCCTTAATATCATTTAATCAAATTATAAAATGTATATAGATAAAGTACCTAAATATAAGTATATAATTAATCACTCAAGTATACCAACAAATTCATATGGCCTACTAAGTTAAAGCTCAAAGCAAAATACTACAACAAAACACCAAATCATGCTACCCCTAAAGAGTAATATACTTTTTATGAGTCTTTTGATGAATCAAATGAACTCAAATTAAAACAAGCCTTGTACCATTAGAAACTAGACTCAAAGATATTTTCAACAATATATTACACACCCTAAAACTCATCCGATAAGGCCTCTAAAAGTCATTTGCAAGATCATACTAGAAACTGGAAACTAGTTACAGCCATAATAGTGAATTTCAATGTCACAATCATGAATTTAAGTAGAAACTTTGCAAAACCTATTGGAAAAAGCCATGATCATGACTTCAAGTCACGATCATGATATTAGGCTCGAATGGCAGTAGAAACTCACTCAGAAAATAGTACTAACATGTCCAAACTAAAGCAATTAAGTTATATGATCCAAAATAACTTTATACACACCTTAAAACATGATTTACAAACCTCAATCAACAATTAAAATGACCAGATAAAGAGATTCAACTTAAGGTTTAACTTGATTTTTATACTTTAAAATATAAATTCATTTGATTCTGCATAATACTAAAATCAATAACTTAACTTCTTTCTTCTTCCATCATCCAATTGACATCAACATAAATCTTACAAAAATTCAATTCTTTAATAATCATGTTAGAAGACATAAAGAAGAAGAAGACTTACATATAGCTTATATGATCTAAAAGAAACATAGAAGTTAAAACCTACATATAATCTTACCTTAAGATATTGTTCTTTTTAAGTTAAGTTGAAAAGAAAATGAGAGAGGAAGAAACCGTATACCTTATGAAGAAGTAAATAAAATCCTAACTTACTTCCTCTTTACAAAGATAAGGCTCATTTTTTTCTTTATTTTTATTTTATTTTATTTATGATATTTTTATTTATTTCACACTTAAGCTAAGAAGGGTCCAATAATATTTGAACATATGGCAAACCTATATTACTTCCTTACATAATCTTATTTCCTTTCCTTTATATTTATTATGACATCATTCTTACATAATATTACACTTACCACTCATTTAATATATCATGAACATAAGTCCTGTATAATTTTAATTTCCAATTATAACCTTAATTTTTCATGGGATCCCTTTTATATCCTAGCTTACCATTTAAAATACCATTGCTTCTAACTTTACTTTAACTTGTACTTACCCATTTTAAACCATACTTTATCACATAATAATATCTTAAACATCCTAAGGCATAACTTTACACATATAAATTCTATCATAAAGCTTCATCTAAACCATTCAACAAAAGTATACCCAATCTCCATCTTTGGTGCATATTCTCTTTTATACTCATCTTTTCACTTTCTTTTCATTTTTTTCTCTATAATTTCCATATTATATGAAATTTTCTTAATCTATCAAACATTTCATTTCCCATTCATTATGTCAAAGTATTAATGCATCATATCTCATTCATGCATTTCATGCATAAATCAGTCATTCTTTATAACATATGCATAAAATGTATACATACAAGGATGTTGTGTGTGTGGATGTGACATAATCATTCAATTAATGCTCTTTTAATTGTGTTTAATATTGTCACTTGACATGTTTAGCTTGATTGGACATTGATTTATTTCTAAGTGATGTTCTATATGATCTTAGAAAAGTTTAGTTTATTTAATTTTTTGATTTGATGATTAATGACATGATTGGTTTTGATTGGTTGAGTTTGCTATCTTCGATTGGCATTTGTGTAATTTTAGTGACTCCCAATTCATTATGCTATGATCAATTGTTCATAATGTTGCCATTAAAACATTTAATCATTTAATTAATGCTATTTTAATTGTGTTTAATATTGTCACTTGACATGTTTAGCTTGATTGGACATTGATTTGTTTCTAAGTGATGTTTCCTATGTTCTTAGAAAAGTTTGGTTTTGCTATTGATAGATTTTGCCTAAAATTGATTGTTTTTACATGATTTTCATGATCCGGCTCGTGTTTATTGACATTTTTATGATTATTACCATTACATTCATCGGACTTCGGCTCTTGATTCATGCTTTCACATAGCATTAAATGAGTCAATCTAGTCCTAAATTTTATTTGCTACTAATGAATTTTCTTGTCTATTTTTGCATTATCACTCATGTATTTTTGGCTTGTGCTGCCTGAGATTGACTCTTTCTCGAGTGGATGAGATGTTGCTTAATATCTTGAATTTTGTATCGATGAAGATTCTTTGTAATATAATAAGCATTATTCTCTTATTTTTTGTATGATTTAGCAAACCTGTAGAATATTACTAATTGATATTCTTCCTTGCTTACTTACACGCAACTAATGTCACCATAAACACATCACACCCACTAAATCACAAATTCACTCTCCAATTACAAAATAACTTACATGAACATAATACAAAATAATCCATTCAGTGACAACACTTTCCTTCCTCAATATTCATGAAATTGAGGGGATTTGCATATACACTTATTCGGTCATTAACTCACCTTCAACACTTCATCGATCTTTAATAATCTTTATTTTCTCCCTTTGATTAATCCTCTTAAGCTTGATCCAACATTAGAATGCACATGCATGAAGGATTGAGTTAAGATTCAGTCAAGAAATCAAAGAAAAGAGAATAAGTGTTATGGCAAATTTCACAAGGAAAAGGAAAGGAACTTAATATTGCTTGAACTTGGTGTGAAACAAGGAAAATTTCTGGATGAAAAAGAAGATAAGGAGATGAGAAAATGGTGATAAGAATTTGTTCAAGGTGGGAGAAAGATAAGAAGAGTACGGTGGAAGCTTGGAGATAGGCAAGGTGTGGTGGAGGGATTTTCCTCCTTAAATTAATTTTAGTTAAAGAAAAATTTCCACCAATTAACCTTATTCACACACCTACTCAACCCATCACTCCACTATCCAACAACTTTAATATATATATATATATATATATATATATATAATTTATAATACATCTTATTTTTATATTTTATACATATAGCTTATTATTACTCATTATAATAAATCATCATAATATAATAAAATACAATATGATTCAATATAATTTTATATATTCATTGATACTTGATATAAATAAAATTCAATCATATTTATATATATATTTAAATATATTTTTTTTAATCACCACTTAAATTTTATTTATAAAATAATCATCACTTAAAATCAAATACTTATTCATATATATATTAAATATTCTTTCGCATTCTTTATACAAATATACATATACTATTACACATATATATTCTCGTATATATATATACCTACATTCCTTCATTTAATTTAAATTTTATTAATCAAGTATACATTTATTTATACCGAATATTCCTAATAATAGGTATATGACACTTATTCACTCCATTATACATTAAACCTTATTTATCTTAATACGTATAATTTATTTATATGATCCTTAATCATTCGATAATTATTAAATTATGAACACTCCAAAAAATAAATATAATTCATCTTATTTTCTCAAATACATGCATTAACATACATGCGTAAATTATCGCACCTTAATATATGTGCTTTTAATTGATCAACTTAATAAAACATGCTTAGATTTATTATATGTATTCGACTTAATCTTCTATCAATTTATTATTATTCCTTGATCCCGATAACTATTTCTTATCGTTATCATATTATTTATAAACTATCACCTCAGAATGTGCATTTTCCATATTTCCTCATCATCCCCTAATTTTAATTGTATAAGAAATAATTTTCATTTCTTGAATTAGTAATACTATACGTGCTAAAAATGAGGGTGTGACAATCCTATGGCGACTCAATCTTATCACTCTTTTGAGTTTTGTCTCATTCTTTAAGGTAGCCCCTTGAGAAGATTGCATTTTCTCAAATGATTAAAGTAGTCCATGAAAGATTCATTAGCTTTTTACTTCACCATCTCGAGGTTTAGCAAAGTAACATCAAATTGAGATTTGAACCTATACTACTTACAAAATGCAGTGCAGAGAGGCTTCTACTCAACCGTGATCACCTTACCTAGACTATGATACCAGGCTAGCGCTAGTCCTTTTAGTGAGATGAAGAACAATCAGATTATCTATCCATCTAATAAATTAGTGGTGCTCATCATCATAGTGTAAGTCTTCAAGTGATTCTTAAGATCTCTAACTTCATTATATTTAAGAACATCTGAAAGCTTGAACTTAGCAAATAGCCCCTTAATAGCCTGGACAGAGAACTCATCAATGTCTAGATCAAACCCCATCCCCTTGGTCTTTAAATATTCTATCTTTTATTCTAGTGCAAAAGTTTTAGACTTGCATACATCATGCATGTGAAGTGATGCATCATCATCCATCTCAATGTCATATAGGTTAATGGTTTTCCCCTTATCCTATATGGGAGTTGATGGGGTAGTGAAGTCTCCAAGGCTAAGTGCTTCCCTGATCTGCTATTACAGTTAAAGTCATTAGAAAAAAGCTTAGCCATAGATTGGTAATCAGATATTGAATTATGGCTAGTGAATCATCATCAAGTATAGAACAAGTTATCTCAAATAGAGATGCAAAATTCTTAGGAGCCTAAGGATCTAACATGTTTCTGCATATGATGGAGAAAGTTAGCATGGATGCATATGTATGCATATGTGATTACATATGATACGGTATGTAGGATGTATGCATGACCTATGCTAGGAAACATCTGGCATTATGGTTGCAAAACAAGTTAGTTAGAAAAGATCATACATGAGTATGCATGTATGTATGCTGAACAGAAAACATGGAAAGGTTATTGAACACGTAACATACAGCAGGGTTCCTTGCCATCCTTATACCTCTACAAAGATTGGCCAGTCCAAAATTTCATAGGTGGGATACTATGTCACACCTTATCCCAGTGTAACATGCTCCCGTAGAACAGTTAATAATCCCCTAAGTAAATAAATCATTAAATATTCTACAAAGGATCTAAACTTTTTTTTTATTTGTATCTGTGGTACGAAGGCATCTATAATCATGGTAAAACCAATACATAAAATTGTGCATCCATTATTTCTTAAAACATATGTCTTACATGTGTCATGCATACTCATACCATCATTCCTTATATGTGCTCTACACAAAACATTAAACATGATACAATAATATCGATATTACACACAATAAAAGTATATTACACAGGTGTTACTGCCACTAAGGTTAATTTAATAAGTTTTATATATACAAACACATAATGGAGTATGTTACATTGGTCCCAAACTACTTCAAGATGGAGATTCTTTAGAATCATAACCTCCTTTGACTGTAGATTAATCAACCTAAGTTCTCGCTTGAAGGTCCTGGTCCTACGTTTATCAAATGATAAATGATGAGTATAAAACTCAGTGGTTCTATAAAATGAGTGAAAGACATAAACCCATCATAAATATCATATTAAGGTCAAATCATGATAATCGAACATTTAGCAACATAACTGTATCATATTATACCCTTTTTGCATCTCTCATTAGCTGTTATCATCAACACATACAATATATCGTACAATGATAGAAACAAATACCATAAAATAATACATTATAACTTTTCTTGTATCAAATATTTGTCTATACTTTATTACTCTGTATACATCTCCATATAAGCATAATTGTAGTGCATTTATCATTCCATTCTCTATACTTTCATGATAATTGAATGATCATGTATGTCTGTAAGAATGCATTCATGCTTTACATTCTCCCTTTGATTTTCTTGTAACATTTCATTTCTTTTCTGTATGATTGTATACAATCTCGTATTGGGTCCATTTCTCTATGTACCAGTACTATATCATTCTCTAGTTCCCGTAGGAATATAACATTTCTCTATGGTTCATAATAAAACCTATACTATATGATTCCATCAAAGGAATCGATAATAACTGTATGAGCTAGTACGTTTTCATTGAACATTTTTTTTGTATATCACTTTCTTTTCCCCCTTATATCCTTTGTATTATATGTAATGAATATGTCTTTATGTATGGATGATTCATGACATGATGCATAAATGATGCTTTAATGATATTATACAATAATGATCATACCATTACATTCATAATGTAAGCTCATTACTTTGCTATCACAAGTAATCAACTGAGAAAATATCATTTAAAGATCCTATACGAGTTCATAAGATGAATAGCATAAACATTTAAATATAGAAACATCATTTGAAGACCTTAGATAAGGTCATGAAGTGAAAAAAACAAACCTGCTATTGCTTTGCCCTTATTGATAGCTTGATAAGAAATATAAATCTCGTTCATTAAACCTGTAACAGTTTCATTTTACATCCATTTAGTAAAGTCACTCACAAATTATACTTAACTTAACATCTTAAGCAATCCATAAATATCCTCATCTTTCATACTATAACTCACTTATAACCACTATTGAACCTTTTGGTATTTTTATGCCATAACATACTTATACATATTATCAAACTCCATTTTCAATATCTAAACACATTGTTTATCATGTTTTCAAACAATTTCGAGGCACACACACTTTTGCTCTTTATTCCCAAATTGGACATCACACTGAATTTCAATATACTCTATGATCATTTTTTTTATCAATCTTTTAGCATATTAAACTCTAAAAACACCATTAAACCTCATTAACACACTTTCAACAGTAATTACAATAATAAATGATAAAGTTACAAGCTAAAACTTACACAAATTCCACATATTACAACAAAACTCATTTATTCAGTAACCAATCTTTCCTAGTTTCACCAAATAATTCAATTCTTTTCTTTTTACAACATAAACATAAATCTTACAGCAACTTCTTACTTTAGTAAGAGGTAAAAGCATAGAAGAGAACAAAAACATTTAATAACACATATGGAATACCAAATCAACAAGAAAACTAAAGTCTTTACATGATTTTACCTTGGAATGATACTTTTCTTTAATCCAGATTGTAAAATCAAAGAAGAAAATAATAGAGAAAATAAAAGAAATTGATCTAATTTTGCCTTTAAAATGCCAATTTTATATCGTGTACGACTGTACCATACCATGTATACCACCACCGATCCTAAAAACTTCAATACCAATCTATGTCAAAATAATGGTACGGCCATACCACCAATTAGTACGCCTATACGCTCTAAAAATCTCAAAACACATTTTACACCGAAGCGATAGTACGACTGTACCACCCATTTGGTACTCCCACACCAAAGCTACTATGAAATTTAGCATGTGGTACGACCAAACCATATGGTCATATGACTCAAAACATAATTAATGGTACACCCGTATGCAAACCCGTACGCCTGTACCAATGTGATTTTCACAAGTTTTCATTTATATTGACTTATATTACTTCTAACTCTACTTTAACTAGTATATACCCATTTTAAATTATACTATATCACATCATAACATGTTAAACATGCCAAGATACCACTTTACACATACTAATTCATTCAACGCACGTATTCTCAATTAGCATCTTTCATACATATTCGACTTTATAATCATCCTTTCATCTTCTTTTATTATTTTCTTTATAAATTCCATATCATATAAAATAAATGTATATAGAGATGTTATGTAAGGCAGTTGGTGATAGACAAAAGTCATATGTAGATCTAAAATGGAGAGATATTAAATATAAATATTGGCGATAAATATATATTATCAGTATAATTGATTGAGGTGCAACCAGATATGACTTATGATGAAGAGCCAATATCAATACTAGCCCATGAAATGAAGCAATTATGAAATAAGCAAATACCATTAGTGAAAGTTCTTTGGAGATTTCATAAAGGTGATGAAGCTACTTGGGAACAAGAGGAGGACATGTGGAAACAATTACCCCAGCTATTTTACAAGTAAATTTTGAGATGAAATTTATTTTAAGAGGGGGAGAATTGTTACACCTGTAAATAGTGGCTAGAATAATGTGTATGTGAATTCTTAAGAAATGAACTAATGATATAAATGTAAATTTTGAGAACTTTAAATTTAAGCTTATCTTAAGTTATATAAGCATAATCGGGTCAATTGCGGAGACTAAATATAACGTAATCAGGGCAAGGAATATAGTAGAATAGAATAACATTAAGAATAGAAACTAAGTTTTATATATGAATTAAAAGTATTAAAGGTAAATATGCTTAAGTGGGGAGGATGGGTGACCTCCCTGGGAAACGCGTGATTATTCATTTGATATACATTTGATAATCATATAAAAATAATACAATATTCCTTTAATATTTTAAATTCCTATACTAAAGATAACTTAATATTATTTTAATGTTACTTTATTAGTTTAATGTTAATATATGTTTCATTTTTATATTTTTTAATTTAATGATTAAGTAGGATAAATTTGTAATAATATCTAACAATAGCTTTTAATTAGTTACAATCAGGCATTTAATACGATGTCTACCAATAACTTTTGAAGGTAGATGTATGAGGCATATGTTGATGGTGGCTACACAAATTTAGAATTTACGAATGAAGTTAGACAATTCATGGATTTTGCTATCAGTCAAGAAGTATGCATGAGTAATTGATTAGTGAGATGTCCATGTTCAAGATGTAAAAATGTTTATTTCCAAACTATGGATGATTGCAAAATTCACTTGTTGAGGTTTAGTTTTATACTTGACTATTACGTCTGGCATTATCATGGTGAAGAATACATTTATGGAGGGAATGCATGTAGCAAGGAAAATGAAAATGTTAGCAAATAAGATACTAGTGGAGAAACATCTAGTACTTATGAATTTGTGGGTGTGGTAAATTTGGATCATGAAATGATACTAGATGGTTTTGAAAATTTTAGTGGTAATAATGATATTGAAGAAGAAAATCCTAAGCAAAAACTTGATGTCTACTTACAACCACTTATTACTGAATTGAATAGCTTATGGGAAAATGGTGTCATGATGTATGATGTTTCAAAAAATAAAATTTTCTAATGTTTGCTGCTTTGATATGAACTATAAGTGATTTTCCTGCATATTCTATGTTGTTTGGATGGAATATAGCAGGGAAGTTAGCATGTCCATATTATATGGAGAATTCTAAAGCTTTTCACTTGACAAATGGGGGTAAAACATCATGGTTTGATAACCATAGAAAATTCTTACCAGAGGGACATGTTTTTCATTGAAATAAGTTTGGTTTCAAAAAGAATCACATGGAATGGTCACCTCTTCCTCCAATAAACACAGGTGAATAATTATTAAGAGAAATTGAAGAGTTAAGTTTATAGAAAATGATTGATCTAGAGGCAGAAGATGTAAATAGTGGATGTCAAAATTATGGATGAAAAAAAAAAGCATCTCCTGGAATCTTCCATACTGGAGTTTGTTATTAATTCAACATAATTTGGATTTAATGCATATTAAGAAAAATGTATTTGATAACATATTCAATACTGTCATGAAAATTCAAGGCAAAACAAAGGATAATGCAAAATCAAAGGCCGATTGAAAATTTTCTGCAGAAGAAAGGAGCTTGAACAAGATGCTCGTATTGGTAAATATCCAAAGGCATGTTACACTTTGGATAAACAATCAAAAGGTATTCTTTATGAGTGGTTGAAAAATGTGAAGTTTGCATATGTATATGTGTCAAACATGGGAAGGTGTGTTGACATGTGGATGTTAAAACTATCTGGGATGAAAAGCCATGATTGTCATGTTTTTATGCAGCGATTGTTACCGGTGGCATTGCGTGAGCTTTTACGACTAAGGTATGGTAAGCAATAACTAAGGTATCATTATTTTTTAAATCGTTGACTACAAATAAGATATCAGTTGAAATGATGTTACAGTTAGAAGGAGATATAATAGAAATTATTTGTAAACTAGAACATATCTTTCCACCTAGTTTTTTTGATAGTATGGAGCACCTTCCAATACATTTGCCAAATGAAGCTAGAATTGTAGGCCTTGTACAATATAGATGGATGTATCCACTTGAAAGATTTCTTTGACATTTGAAACATAATGTCAAAAATAAAGCTAGAGTTGAAGGTTCAATTTGTAATGCTTATTTTGTTGAAAAGGCAATACATTTTTATTCCTTCTACTTTCAACCACACGTATATACAAAGAATCAAAGAGTTCCACGCAATGATGAAGGGGATGCAATGCATGAAGTACCAGGGACTATCAATTTTTAGGTGTTTTAGTTGTCCATATGGAAAGTGTCAATTCAAATACTTAGATGAACAGGAGTATATTGGTACTTAAACGTATATTCTACTGAATTATCAGGACGTGTAACCTTTTATCAAGTAAGTTTTAATTTCAATAGTTATAGAAATAAACAAATTTCATATAATAATGAATACATTTTGATTTATAATATATTTGTATGACAACATGTACGTTGATGAATTGCATGTTCAATGTCCTACAATTACGGATGCGAAAATTGACATCTCTCTTAAAAATAATCTTTCCTTTTGGTTTCAAACTTATATAAGTCACATATATTTTTTTCACTTGAACACCATTATTTAATACGCTATATAAGTACTTATTAATGTACAATTATTTTTTTATAAAATGTAGGCAACTAATAATTTCATTGAGAACAACTTCATAGTGGCACTTGCACTTGGTCCTTTGAAGAAAGTGAAAACATATCCAGTTTACTTTGTTAATGGCTATAAGTTTCATACTCAAAGTCATGCATCTAAACAGGCATCAGTAAACAATGGTGTTTGTACAAAGGGATCTAATTACATTATTAATTATGATGATTATTTTAGCCATGCCAATGAGATCCTTATGGTGGAATACATGGGATTACCATTGAAGAGTATGGTTCTATTCAAATGTGAATGGTTTGATCCAACACCCAACATTGGTATAAAGGTTCATAATAAATATAAGCTTGTTGATATCAATTTTTCTTATGATTTAATAAATATGAGCCTTTCATACTTGCATTACAAGCAATACAAGTTTGTTACTTGTCCTATCCAAGCTTGTGTAGAGATAAGGTGGATTAGTATACTATTTGTAAGGTGAAACCAAGATTAGTAATTGACTTACCAAAACAACGATTAACAAACACTACTGCATTTCAAGAAGATTCTTATGATAATCATGAAATTGATGATTCGGCCAATGATTATGTTCATTTCGTAAATCATCCTGATGGATGATTCATTGATATTACTAATGGTAAAAAAGATGACATTGATGATGATGTCATATTAAGTATAGAATCCAATGATGAAGTTAATGAAATTGACGATACTGAAAGTGATAGAAGTGAATGACATGGGTAAATTTGTAATATTACCAATTATTATCATATAAATATATCATTATGTTATTTCTGCTTCTTTATTTTTATGGTATATTGTAAATATTAATGATGTGTTTCTAATTATCACATTATTGAACTAGTTAATGATTACTTGTATTTATTTTGAAATTATCTTATAGCTATGGCACGAGGACTTAGACGTGGAGGTTGACATTGTTCCCATGCTACTATGCTAACTATAGCTACATGTGATGCATCTACATCTTCCCCATATACATCGATATCACAGATAGCAACTACTCTGACATTTACACCACCAGATATTCTTATTATAGAAGCTGATCCGTTTACTATAATTGACATTAGTTCACAGCAAGCTGTAGACTGTGATATGCCTATAGATCATGTTCCAGATTCATAGACATCTATACCTCCTGTTCCACAGTCATTTTCATTTACACCTTCTACTTTTGCATCTGGATTTACATCAGCTTCAGCATCTATGTTTACTTCATCATCACCTGCTACAATATCTGATTTTGCACCAGCAACTACTAGCCGACGTAACCGTATTGAGTGTTATATTGACAATGGGATGTAAGATTTTCTAACTTTGCATTTCAATTATATTGTAACATGCATATATTTTGATATTTTTTCATATAAAATTTCAATTTATGATAGATTGCAGCCATCTTATAGAGTGTCAACATAGATAAGGGAGATATTTAGCCAGAGATTAGTATTAAAGGGTACTTCATGGGCAACAGTACCATAATATATTATCTTGGTATATTGGGAGGAGATTAAGGTGACAAGTTGTTATTTAATGGTTTCAATGAATTTGTTACTAACTTTGCATGAAAATGTTAAATTTTTTTACAGAAACAATTTTATTGGGATAAGATAAAATTCTCTATTGAGGTTATGTACCAGACTTTGAGGGACAAGGCATCGGTATGGTAACCATTTCTATCATTTAAAATTTAATGTATAATATAAAATTTATGGAAGTATGTTTCCATTAACACTTACAAATTCGGTGTAACAGGTACAAAGATATGATGAACAAATTCAAGGCTAAGAGAAAGTAACCTATTTTTTGTAGTGGCACAACTTAGGCTACTTGACTACATTATTGGGAGTTGCCTGAAACATAGCTGCAGAGTGCTAAGGTTTCAAGAAATCGCTGTGGTGCATCTGGACATAGCATTTCTACTCACATTTTTTGCTCGAAGACTATGTCTGGCCACAAAAGAGATTGGGTAACTTTGTTATTTTATCATTAATCAATTCATTTTACTTTTATTTATTGCTTATTATCCATGTGTTTGCTGTTTAGATGGAGAAAAATGAGGATCGAGAGTCAACACCTCATGAACTTTTTATGTACACTTATACACAAAAACATGATAGGGTAAATTTCATCGATGACAAGTCACGTGAGATAAATGTAAGTATGAAATTTTTTACTAATATCATTGTAATTTATGCATGAAAATTAATATCATTGTATTGTATAATTTTATTAAGATCATATTACATATATACAGGAGGCAGCAATGCAACAAAATGACATCATAGATGACTCTTGTATATACCTAAATGTTGTAGGTGGGGCCTCGAAGGGACACATTTATGGGATAGGTTCAGAGGCTAATAGCTACTACAGTAACTTATCAGTTAGCACATCTATATGTGGAGCACCTAGAGGTTCTACTCATTCACAACCACATTTATATGATGCTATTAGACAGGAAATTTGTGATGTTGTACGTGTTACCTTTATAGATGTTATTGATCATGCATTAGATGCATAGATCCTGATAATTTATGATCGGGTTGTACAACAGTTATAAGTTGAGCAGAATGTATCTGTGCCATCTTCCTCCCAGCCAGACCATTCTGCTCTATCTCGTGATGCCACTACTGCATTTGATACTTTTGCTCCACCAACAGTAGTTGCTTCTCATGATTTTGTTGTGCCAGATCCTTATACTAAGGCACCCTAATGATGTATTGATTTATACTCTTTTAATTTATCATTTTGTTTACTTTAATTTTTCATTTGTATTGTTAAACTTCAATGACATTGTTTAATTTATATCATACTTCATGAATTAATTGTACTGTGATTATTTAGATTGAATTCTAGACTTAGCAGTGGGAGAAGTATGTGAATGATTGATGTAAGAAGTATAGAAGTGTTGTTTTAATAGGTATCAAATTATAAGGTCTTTATATTACAGAGGAAATTATATGAGATTTTTAGCAAAATTAATAATTTTTATAATATTCATAATTTTATGTATTAATATTTTAATTCAAATTTCAATTATAAGTTTATATAAAAATTTTATTATAATTATATCCAATTTTTCATATTTTAAAAAAATATTAAAATATTTCAAAATTAAAATAAATTAATTTTTAAACTTACTGATGGAAATAACTACAAAATTTGGTACCTAAATAGTTACAGACTTAGTGATGGAAATGAGTTCTGTCGCTATTTTGCTACAAATTGGAGACGGAATTCTGTAGCAATTTAGCTATGGAATTAGCGATGGTAAATAGTTCCATCGCAATATCGCTATAAATTAGAGACAAAATTTTTTATAGCCATTTAGCTACAGATTTAGCAACAGAAATAGTTCCATCATCAAATCCGTAGGCATTTAACTACAGATTTAGTGACGAAAATTATTTCATACAAAATAGCGACAGCAAATTCCCTTATAGCGACGATAAAGTTTTGTAGCTATTTTATTCAATTTTTGTAGTGTGTCATGTTATATTTTACATGTCATGCTTATACCATGTCATCTTTCATATATCATACTTATGCCATGTCATTTTTCACATGTCATGTTAATGTCATGTCATCTTTCATATCTCATGCTTATGCCATATCATCATTTCATATTTCATGCCTATGCCATGTCATCTCTAACATATCATGCTTATGTCATGTCATCATTTCACATGTCACGCTAATGTCATGTCATCTTTCACATGTCATGCCTATGTCATTATTAGTGTATGCTCTAGAGCATCATGTGTATTTGTACTATACGTTTTCATTAATAAAGGCATTATTCATTATATAGTACAATGTTTTAAATGAACTTGTTTTACTTGGAGTATTAAACTATATATTGAAGTCCATGAT
>CANYBF012584126.1:0-18904 GCA_948192965.1 Dalechampia spathulata | reverse complement strand
GGTTAGAAGAATTACTTTTCATTGATTTTTTCAAATTTATTTTATTTGTTTCTTCATTTATTTTAATTACTTTCTGATTCATCTTTGTTTAAATTTTAAACGCAAAGAATTAAGTGAGTTGAAGCCGTCTCTGTGGGATTCAACCCTTACTTGCACTGCTACAAAATCATAATTCCAACGTGTGGCTTGTAAGGAATTAATTTGATGGAAGTGACAACCGATCAAATTTTGGCACTGTTGCCAAGGATGGTAACTAACATTTTCTTAATTCTTTGTTTATGACTCGATCTTCTGCAGGTAATCTTAGCTTTGACAAAGAAATCGAGAAAACTGCAAAAAGATTGAGAAAAGAGGCAAAACTTAGAAAATCTGCCTCAGTTTTGGAGAGTTCTTGTGCCCACGAGGAAACAGCTAGTGACAACTCTAATAGCGAGAGCTATAACGAAGTTGTTATGGCCATAAACAATGAACAGACTCTCAGAAAAATGGCCGCTGTGCCCATAGATTAGTCCCCACTCTATATCACTTATAAGGACATAATAGGACCCCTTGAACTCAAATATGGACTCATACAACTACTGCCAACTTTCAGGGGCCTGGAGAATGAAGATCCATACAAACACTTGAAGGAATTTTATATTGTTTGCACACGTATGAAGCCGTAAGGTGTAAACCTTGAACATATTAAACTTAGAGCTTTTCCCTTTTCTCTTACAGATACTGCCAAAGATTGGCTCTATTACGTGCCCTCAGGAACTATCACAACATGGAATGAGATGGCCAGATTATTTCTGGACAAATTTTTTTTGGCAAAAAGAGCTGCCCAAATCAGGCGAGATATATGTTCCATTTGGCAGAAAGACATGGAAAATCTTCATGACTATTGGGAACGTTTCAAGAGAATGTGTGCATCATGCCCATAATATGGGATCACAGAGCAAAACCTGATATAATATTTTTATGAGGGATTATTACTAATAGAAAGGAAGATGATGGATGCTGCGAGTAGAGGAGCTATAGTGAATAAGACACCTCAAGAAGCTTGTAATCTGATTGACATAATGGCTGCCAATGCCCAGTCCTTTAGCACCAAAAGAGAACAACCTAGAAAGGTCCATGAGGTAAATGTTTCCAACCTTGAAAATCAAATTAAATAGCTCACATCTATTGTGTAGGAACTTGCGACCAACATGAAACCAGCAAGAGCTTGTGGAATCTGTACCCAAACAGATCATGCTACTAAACAATGCCCCTCCATTCAGGAGGAGGGAATTGAGGAATAAGTGAATGTTATAGGAGGATTTCTAGGACCACCCCAGAGGAAATATGACCTATTTTCTAAGACATACAACCCAGGCTGGCGAGACCATCCCAACCTGCATTATGGCAATCAATAGTCGAATTTCCAGCAGAAACCAAATGAACAACAGCCTCCAGGTATGTCTCTAGAAGATGTCATGAAAAATTTAGCAACTAATGTTCATGCTTTTCAGCAGGATGTTCAGCAATTCTAGCTGACCATGACTCAAAATCAGCAAAATACAAACACAAGGATAAAGAATATAGAGAATCAGATGTCTTAGATGGCTACAGTTGTGAGTAGAATTGAGTCACAAGGAAAGCTTCCATCGCAGGAAGAAGTTAACCCCAGAGAGAGTGTCAATGCAGTGACACTGAGGAGTGGCCAAGCACTTCCTAAAGCAGCTAGAAAAAAGCCAAAAATCCATAAGGAGAAGGGGCTGGAAATTGACAGTAGCAAAGAAGAAGAGAAAGGAGAGAAAGAGGAAAAGCCCAAAGACCATGAGAAGGCAATCCAGCCTATGATTAATCATTGCTCATTTCCTGAGCGATTGGAAAAAACCAAACATGAAAAGGAGCATAAGGAAATTCTAGAGACCTTTCGCAAAGTACAGGTCAATATTCCATTGCTTGAGGCCATAAGACAAGTACCCAGGTATGCTAAATTTCTCAAGGACTTATACACCAATAAACGTAAATTAATTGGCTTTAACAGGTGAATATGAGTGAAACTATTTCGGCAATAATTCAAAGGAAAGTGCCACCAAAATGAAAAGATAAGGGAGTTTTCACAATCCCTATTATGATCGGTGATATGGGCATAAGGCATGCCATGTGCGATTTAGGAGCCTCAATTAACATTATACCCATAAGTGTATATGAATCTTTGAATGTAGGTCCACTGAAGGAGACAGGTGTTGTGATTCAATTGGCGGACAGGTCAACCATATACCCAATCGGAGTTTTAGAGGACGTGCTGGTGAAAGTTAACAAATTGCTTTTTCCTGCAGATTTTTATGTCATGCAGATGGATAGCAAAACTTCCCCAAAGTCATCTGATCTCTTGTTAGGAAGATTTTCCTGACAACCGTTTGAACAAAGATTAATGTCCATGAAGGGACATTGACCATGGAATTTGATGGAGAGGTGATAAAATTCAACATGTATGATGCTATGAAGTACCCTCCAGAAGTCTTCAGTGCCTATACTGTGGGTATAATTGAGCCATGTGTACAACAAGTTTTTGAATTGTATGGAGAAGATGAACTTGGAATAGCACTCAACAATGCCGAAGATTATAAGGAGATGCTATTTTTGAAAGATGAAGTGACAAAGGCCATTGACGAATTGAATGAAGAGCCTAGGATTGAATGAAATTTTGATTTAAATAATCCTTACACTAAATTGGTTTGTTCAACCTTTCAGGCACCCGAATTAGAGCTTAAGTAGCTACCAAGCCATTTAAAGTATGCTTTCCTTGGGAAATGAGAGATACTACCCGTGATCATGTCCAATAAATTGAGTGAAGAAGAGGAGAACGCCCTGGTTAGAGTTCTTAAAAAATTCAAGGAAGCAATTGGCTAGACCATAGCTGATATTAAAGGCATAAGCATGTCCATGTGCATGCATAGGATTTCACTAGAGCCTGATAAAAAGTTAGTTTGAGATGCCTAACGTAGACTAAACCCAACCATGATGGAGGTGGTAAAGAAGGAGATCCTTAGGCTGCAATATACAGGAATGATATACCCGATTTCTGATAGCCAATGGGTTAGTCCAATGCATGTTGTGCCTAAAAAGACAAGCATAACAGTAGTCCATAATGAGGAAGGAGAGATGGTTCCCACTCGTGTCCAAAACGGGTGGAGGGTTTGTATTGACTATAGGAAATTAAATTCTGTAACTCGTAAAGATCATCTTCCCTACCTTTTATTGACCAGATGTTGGAACATTTGGCATGTCAGACTCATTATTATTGCCTTGATGGTTACATGGGTTTTTACCAAATACCCATTACTCCAGAAGACCAGGAGAAGACGACATTCACATGTCCATTTGGAACCTTTACGTTCAACAGTTTTGCAGTGTTGCATTGAGAAGAATATGGTTCTTAATTATGAGAAATGCCATTTTATGGTTGAGCAAGGTTTGATATTGGGGCATGTGGTTTCAAAAAGAGGCATTTAGTTGATCGGGTAAAAATTGATATAATTAAATCTTTACCTTACCCCTCCACTGTTAGGGAGATTTATTCTTTTCTTGGCCATGCAAGTTTTTACAGAAGGTTCATGAAGGATTTTTCCAAACTAGCATAACCCTTATGTAGATTGTTACAAAAAGATGCCAAATTTAATTTTAATGAAACATGCAAGATAGCTTTTGACCGATTGAAAGAGGCACTCATTTCAGCACCCATTATGCAGCCGCCCAATTGGAGTTTACCATTCGAGATTATGTGTGATGCCAGCAATTTTACTATTGGGGTTGTGCTTGGGCAGCAAAATAGGATGGATCCTTATGTGATCAGCTATGCCTCTAGGATGCTAGATGATGCCCAGCTTAATTACTCCATGACAGAAAAAGAGGTTTATGCTTTAGTGTTTGCATTAGAGAAATTTTGGTCATATTTATTGGGAACTAAAGTTCTGATTTTTTCTGATCATGCAGCCTTGAAATATTTGCTAAGAAAGAAGGAGGCCAAACCACGTTTCATCCGATGAATCCTTCTTCTTCCAGAATTTGATTTGGAGCTGCAAGATAAGAAAGGATGCAAGAATTTGGTTGCAGATAACTTGAGTAGATTGCCCAACATTGAACCAGATGATTTGTTTAATGAATTCCCTATTGAGATTGCTTTAATTGTAATTGCAAAATCACCTTGGTATGCTGACATTGTCAATTTTTTGTGTTCCAGGCGGTTTCCTGATGAACTTACCAAGTATGAAAAGGATAGGATTAGGAACCAGGCAAAGCATTATGTTTGGGATGATCCATACCTATGGAGACATTGTGCTGATCAGATGATTCAAAGGTGCATACCTAAGAATGAAATCTATTTCATTTTACACTTCTGCCACAGCAGTGCTTGTGGAGGCCATTATGGGCATAAAAAGACAGCCGTGAAAATTCTGGAATGTGGGCTGTATTGGCCTACCTTGCATCGTGATGCCTACCAATTCTGTAAACAATGTGTAAACTGCTAGAAATCTGGAAGTTTGGGAAGAAGATATGAGATGCCCTAAAAAGGAATCCTTATTTGTGAAATTTTTGATGTTTGGGGTATGGATTTTATGGGACCCTTCCCACCTTTGTTTTGGGAATGTTTACATTTTGGTGCTGGTAGATTATGTTTCAAAATGGGTTAAAGCTAAAGCCACAAAATTGAATGATGCCAAAACAGTGGTAAGCTTTATTAAATCTAATGTGTTTAGCAGGTTTGGAGTTCCTAAGGCATTCATTAGTGATCGAGGGACTCATTTTTGCAATAAAGAAGTGGCTGCCTTATTTAGGAAATATGGTGTCAATCATCATATGACCACAGTATATCATCTATAAGGGAATGGACAGGCTGAAGTTACGAACAAAGAGATCAAATCCATTCTCGAAAAGATAATTAGCCCCAATCAGAGAAACTGGAGCAAGCGACTGGATGATGCCTTGTGAGCATACAAGACGGCATATAAGACCCTACTGGGAATGTCACCCTTTTGGATTGTGTATGGAAAACCATGTTATATGCCCGTAGAGCTTGAACATCGTACATATTAGGCAGTGAAACAATCTAACATGTCATTGGATGATGTAGGAGTCCATAAAAAATTACAATTATAGGAACTAGAGGAGATACGAACCAACGCTTATGACCATACGGGGAGCTATAAGGATAAGGCACAGAAGCTCCATGATAGGAAGATTTGGCATAAAGAATTTCATGTAGGGCAGAAGGTGTTGCTCTATAATTCTAGACTGAATTTATTTCCAGGGAAATTGAGGATGAAGTGGATAGGACCTTTCATGGTTCAAAAGGTTTTTCCCCATGGAGCAATCGTAATTTAGAGCCTTGATTCGAAAAAATAGTTTAAGGTTAATGGCCATCGTCTCAAGCCATTCTATGAGGGATTTGACACTTGTTCAACGTGTGAAATAATGTTGACATTGCCTACAGACGAGTAGAATGAGCAGGAAGTCGAGCTGGGACTTTAAAAACCAGAACTAATTTTTCTGTTTTTATTTATTTATTTTGTTATCATTTTTAGGATGCGGGTTATGCCCATAAGGCATCTCGCCAGTTTGAGTTAACTTAGAAGAGGGAAACTTAGAGTTTTGGGCACTTAGGGATTTTAATTCTATTAAAACTCTTCCCCTTTTATTCTACCGAGCATTTACTCTTCCAATCTCTTAACCTAATTTTCCTTTCTTCCCCATTGTTTTTTAGCTTACGATTTTCTTTCACCATGGTGCATACATGAGCTGCATCTTTTGGTAGTGGTTCCAAATCCAAGAAATGCAGAGCTAGGAAGAATCCAATCGAAATAGAGAAGGATGCACTGGTCATGAAGAGATCGAATCCATTCACGCCACCACTCAAGGCTACTGTAGACACAGAAGTCACCGGTCTGAAGGTCAATACCGGTAAAAACCCACCAGCTGCTCAGCAATTCCAAAAATCCTTGTTGCCACCAAAAATTGTAGTTGATGGAACTGATACTTTGGGATAAAAGCTAATTGAAGCCATGACTATGGAATCAGAAGCACACCAGAAGGATGAATAAGACAAGGAGTCTAGCAGCCCAGCTCAAAAATAATCAACAGGGGCTAAAGAAGAAGAATCGAGTAAGGAACCCGAGAGTGCGAACAGGGGAGCTGCTGCTGCTGTCACTTCGGGAGACGTTATGCCCATAAGGGCAAGAGAAAAATGACTGCGTGGAACACTTCCCCCACCATTGTCTAAGCTTAATAGAAACCTAAAATTTTCTAAGGAAGATAAGGAGATGTTTGTCAAGGTTGTCAATTTGAGAGTGGTGCAGGGTAAGTCGATTGACCCCTCTGCCATTGAAAAATTATAGCTGCCGGTTTTCAAACACATCAAAGGGACCATTTGGGAGAAGTATTTCCAGATTCAATGCCCGGTCTTCTATGATCTGATGTATGAGTTCTATAGCACCTACAAGCTCATTGGATTAGACAGCCTTGAAGTCATCCAATTTTGATTAATGGCTAAATCCTTCTCCTTCTCAATTGATGAATTTAATCTAACCTTGGGATTGATTGATAAGGTTACAGATGAGTACATTGAGGGATATTGTGATTTACTAGCTGAGTTTGATGCTGACGGCCTTTGGGAACATTATGCCCTTGCCTCAACCAAGCGATATGATCCAACATCTGCCAAGGACAGTTATTTGTTTGACAGTTCTCTGACTTATCTTCACCGATGATTGCGTACAGCTTATCCTACCATAATGATTCACCCAGTATTATAACTCGGGTAGAGCTGTTTTTACTGAATTGCATGGTGTATAAAAAGCAAGTGAATCTTGGTTGTTTCATCGTTGCCAAGTTCTAAGCCGCTGTCACCAGCTCCAAGACGCTTATCCTTGGCTATATCATCACCCATCTTGCCATCCAGCTTTAGGTATTCGATCCTGCCAACCATAATCTCCATAAGGCAATTGATCTTGTCCCCTTGGACATTTATACTCTAGATGAGATGGGGTTGTTACAGAAGAAAGAGGGTGAGCCTGGTTTTGAGTTCTGCACACTAGGGCCGATTATGGCCATAAGGGAGAGAGTATTCAGGAAGACCAAACCGGTCACAGGAGCTTCTCCTATGCCCATACTGACACCACCAGCAGTAGGTCCCATCGATGTTGCTGTTATGATTGAACTTAACTCCCTCCATAAGCAACTTGACAAGCTAACAACAACTTTAGAGGAGTCCATGCGGCAGATTCTCTTACGCCTGGACAAGCTAGATGCAAAGATTGGTGAGCTTTGCTATTCATTCAAGATGCAGCAATGAGATGAGCACTACGTAGCACAAATCCCCCACCAAGCAATGTTTTCACTTTTCTATTTTTCATTTGTCCATTGCTAATGCCTGTTTTTGTGTTGCTATACCCACATTGGGACAATGTGTCTTAAGTGTGGGGGGGGGGGTGTTTTGGTTACTGTTATGTTGTTGCATTATTTTTATGTTGCTGTTTATCTGCTTGTGGTTAAATTTTTTTTGTTTTTGATCTTTGACAGGTCTCGATCAAATCAAAATTTTTGCAAATGCTGCCGCATTTATCCCGATTTTATGCCTTATTTTGTTTTGTTCTATAATTCGCATATGCCTGTATATTTACCAGACTTCTTTCAATACATTGTGCTGATGAAATTGATGATGTTTTCTAGTATTTCTTGGCATGTTCTCTTTTAATGGATCATTTAACTTTTCAGCAAAATTGATTGAATTTTCAGTGTTTGCCTACGAAAATTATTGCTGCACTTTGCTTGGAGTAAAATTTTTGTTGGTAATCTGAAATCCTATTTTTGTTTTGTTGAAATTCCTTGCCTAACAATTTTGTTTTTAAAAAGGAAGAAACAAAAAAAAAAGAAGAAGAATATAAGTGTTAAAACCTACATTTGGCCAGTTGTGTGTGGTACGGCACTCATAGCCCCTTAAACGGCTTGTGTATGGAACAGCTAATGTAGGGAGAACTTACCCTCTTATAGGCCATTTTTCAATTCGCAAAATGATATTTATAACAGGAATTTTATTTTTTCACCTTTGCTGATTAAAACTAGGTGGATCGGGCCTAGTTTTCCTTAAGCTGATTTGTGAATGGAGTCATTGGTAAAGGGAGAGTATCCCCCTAAATTGGGCCGTTATTGATCTCGAATTAAACAATTCCTGACTTATGAAATTTTGTAGTTTTATAGAAATGCAAGTTGGGCAATGGATGCTTGGCAAAAATGAAAAAGTTATTTTTACCAAACTACTTATGAATTTAGTGGCAAAGCAATAAATTTTTATGGCTGACTCTTTTGAATTTGTGTTGAACTTGCTAGTTGGTTAAATTTTCTTGATGAATGGTCTTGCTGAAAAATTGGGGAATGGAATTAATTTTATTTTGCTATCTATTTTGTTTGAGGGAAGGTTCTATTATGAGCATAAGTGAGATAATGTTGTGGGCATAAGAATGCTTGAGGGCAAGCATTGGATAAGTGTCGGGGTATTTGATCGAGCATTAAAATATCATGTTTTATGCCCACAAAGTATCCATTTTAGCATAATTTATTTGTTAGAATAGTTGACTTGCATGCATTTTATATTTTGCAGGTTAAAATGGTGAGTTTTGGGAAAATGTGCTTAAATGGAAAGTTTTAAAGCTTATTTGGATTTTAGAGTTTCAGGACACCGTTTACGGGCATAAGGCTAGGCAAAACGACCTGTCAGAGCTGTGTATTGGAGAACTAAAGGAGGAAGAAGTTGAGTCAAACTCAAACACCTGCAAGCTGGAAGCTGATAAGGCTTGTAGGCATAAAGGACACCAAAATGACAACATCTGGACAGTTTTGGAGATTGGACGAGGACGAGTTTTACTTACACTTAATCTCCTTATGCTGGACGAAAAAGTGATTGGGAACAATGCAAACTCTTTCATCTGAAGATTAGAATTAATATTTATTTTATTTATTTATTTTTCCCTTCCTCTTATAAATAAGGACATATGTATGGAGGAAGGGCGGCTAGTTTTAATTCTTAACCTTTAGTTCGGTTTTATTCATTCCTTTTATTTTAATTTGAGTTTTATTTTATTTTATTTTTATTTTCTATTTATTTCGCCAATGATGCTAGGCTAGGTGATTGTTTTTCCCAATTGGAAGTAATTCAAGTCATTCATTAAATGATTATATGAGATCTAAATGATCCTAATTCTATTAGCAAAGCACTATTATCTCTAATTCTGAGTCGCATAGAACCGTTGTTGTTCCTAGTGCATGTAAATAAGGCCCGTTGGATGTTTCTAAGTTCTAGTATATAGCTAAGCGGGTTGTTTGATACGGAAAAGTCACTCGACTTACTGGAGTGGTAAAGTAATATGCTATCCTTGTTACGACATACGGTAGTACTTTTGTGGGTTAAAGGATGTAGTTTGAACATGAGGGATGTTGGATCGTAACTGTTAACTAGAGTCGGGTTTTCCTAAATCTTAATGCAATTTCAGGATGACTTAGTGAGAATCTATTTCCACCTTGTCTATCCTGGGATTAGAGGCATTTCATAGAGCTTGTTTCATGGTGTCTTACAAATAAGGGAAGATTAGGGCGTGCGAGACTTGCTCGGCAAACTATAACCGGCTTAGTGCCATAATTGCCCTTGGACTATTATTGAATCTGTGATCATATTCAATTAATGAATACTTGATGCTTTTGGTTGGGAGAATTACTTTTCATTGATTTTCTCAAATTTATTTTATTGGTTTCTTCATTTGTTTTAATTACTTTCTGATTCATCTTGTTTAAATTTTAAACGTAAAGAATTAAGTGAGTTAAAGCCGTCTCTGTGGGATTCAACCCTTACTTCCACTGCTACAAAATTATAATTCCAACGTGTGGCTTGTAAGGAATTAATTTGATGAAAGCGATAACCGATCATGTGGTCTCTCATTTCCTTTTTGTAAGCTATTATCTTTTATTCGTGCAGCTTTGCTCAGTTTTCTCATTTATTTTATATCTGCTATGATGTATGCCCTATCATGTCATGCCTATGTTATGTCATTTCACATGTCATGCTTATGCCATGTCATTTCACATGTCATGCTTATATCATGCCTATGCAATATCATCTCATATGTCATGACATTTTCGATATCATGATGCCATGTCATTTTACCATGGTTTATATACCATGATCCTTATTGTAATCCTATACCACATTATGTTCTTATTTCATACTTATGCTTGATCACCTGCTTAAGATAATTAACTTGACTAAAATAGTAAAATCGAACTTGAAACTCTAAGAGAATAGATCTTCACCACCTAAAACCATCTATGAAGGGTTTGATTTAGCACTCATGCTATAAGTTGGTTGAACTAAATTTAGAACTTATTTGTCAAGGTAGCCCTTAAGAAAGACCACACTTACGCTCAAAACGGGCCTTTAGTGCCATCTGTCGTAAGCCTCTCTCTGGGTTGTGGTGAAAACCCTACCCATAGATATATTGATATATCATCATATAAATGCATACATGATAAATTCATGCATGATATATCATTAGCATGACATTTTGGAGGAATAAGGGAGGCGCAATTATATATAAATAAATATATGTATATATATATATATAAAGGCTAAAATAAGGGAGGCACTAGTATATCTATATATTGAAATGATACAAAGATAGAGAATGCATAGATATACTGGAAAAATAAATGATTGAAAATATACCTAGTATAGATTATGCACAATCAGAGATAAAGATTAATGTGATCAAAGAGAAATGATGAATTCATTGAGAAATAATGAAATGATAGAGAATAAAAGAATGCAATTCATATTTGCATTCATTATCATATAGCATATCATGGCTATGAGAAAAGAGGAATGTAATTCATACTTGCATTCATTGACAAAGAGTATCAATACTATTTTATTGATATATAGAGTGAAACTATAATTAATTAATGAAAATAACGAATGGTTTAAAGAGTTGATCACAGAGAATTATTATAATAATAATTCATTATTATTTGTATAATTTTATTGGTTGTCGTATTTATTATGATAAATTGCTATATTTATTTTTTAAATTATTTTATTAATTATTTATATTTATTATAAAAAGATGATTGAATTTTATTCATAGTATAATTATTATTAGACATCACTATGTTTTACACTCTTGTTTATCATTTGATGAATACAAGTAAGAGTAGTTTAGAAGGATGTTCGTATCAGTGAAGCACTAGAGCAGTCAGGATTCTCTAATTCTTGTATGACCCTTAAGAACATGTTTTGGATAGTATAATGTATTCTTTACAAATGCTTTTGTTATACAACTATCATTGTACAATTTATGGATAGTAAAATATTTTATGCTTGTGTAATAATAGATGCTAAAATTACTCAGTGTGTGGCTTGTTCAAATTATATGAATAATATATAGATAGTAGTTATTTAATGGTATGCCCTAATTTATATATGAATCTTTTATATGAATAGGTACTAATATAAAGCCACAGGTAATAAAATTAATAGTTATAAATACAAATAAGATATATTCCATCAAAGTAAAAGAAAATTTTACAGATTCTTTATAGGATGGTTAATGAATTATTTATTATAAGATATTTATTAATCATTTTATGAGAGCATGTTTCATCAATTTGGTGTTACATTTGTTTTCAAATCTAAGTTGCGTACATGCATTTTGGAACTTCATAAGCCATTTAATCATATGATACATGAAGTTTACGATCATCATGGATTGGTACATTAAGTTGGCTTTTTTTTTGCACACGTGTTGTGTACTTATGTTTTTCTTAATATGGCTCGACATGGGTCCTCGTTATTGAAATCAAGTCATAAATACACATTTCATAGCCTTATGAGCCATTTGGTGGATATATGGTGCATCTACCTTACAGCTTTGGTAAGTTAACACATGATGTCTATTTTTAGCTTCATTCTAACTTCATGCATTGTACTTCCTGTTATATAAGACACATGAAGTTCAAAAATGGTAAATTTTCCACATTACTAACTTGTTTTGAGGCATTTTGCATTGGCTTCTTTAAATACCCTTTGGGTATTAACTTTCAGAGGAATTTTAATCGATTTAATCAATTTTTAAGGTAAAACTCTACAACAATTAGCTCTCAACTAACTATAACATAATTAAGCACTTAGTTAGCTAATAGCCAATTAATGACTAATTAACCTCACTTAAACCCTAATCATGTATGGAAGTCAAGGTTTAAGAGCTCATTAAGCATTGGTGAGTTCCTTTTCTTCTCTTTTTCTTTGATTTTCTCTTTAAATGGGTTTTTGATTGTGGGTTTTGCTATTTTCAAATGCCACAATAGCATTTGAGGCTTCATAGTAGCCCAAATGATCTACAGTAATTGAATAATTGATTCTCCATTCATGATTTTCCTAAAAACATGATTTTATTTCTACCTAGACTATTATATGTGATGCATATATCACTTTATGCATAATATATAGTTATATTTTTCATTATATATAATGCACATAACACTTTATGTGATACATATAATGTTTTGGGTTTGTTGAAACTTAGTTTTTGACTTATTTTACTTGATGTTTTTTACTTATTTGAAGTTTCTAGTAGTATTTATAATTTCATAGTGATCCAAATGATTTGGATTTGTCATGAATTGCTTCAATTTGCTTAATTTTGGCTTTAAAATTAATTTTTTGAATTAAATGTCATTTTAATTTGATTTTATTGCAATTGATATGGTTAAGTTAGAACTTGCTTGTTTGTTTATCTCCAATTGATCCATCATGATGTTAGAGTTTATCAATTCCATGTCTCATGATCTAATTTGATTGATTTTTCTATTAAATCAATCAATTTTGCTTAATTATTTAAATAAATACAACTTTTAATTGTAATTTTTAATCAATTAACATGATTAAACTTAATTGAATGTTGAATTCATTTCTAAGATGCTATATGATCTTAGAATCTTTCAATTTATGTACATCAACAATTTTTGCCTCAAATTAATTTTTCAAAATTGATTTACTAAATTGATTTTCTAAATTAAATGCCATTTGATTGTATTCTCATGCTATTTGGATGATTGGAATTGATTTGGGAAGCAAATTGAGCCTAATTGGCATTTACAAGTGATATTGGAAACTCCATTGTATTTTCATGATATTTTCATGATTCGACTCATATTAAGTGAATTTTCATGAATGTTGCCAATATATTCAATGGATCTTAATCCTTGATTTATGCTTGCCTATAGTATCAAACTGGTCAATTGTGTCCTAAAATTCTCTTTATTACCTAACATTGATTATTTTCATTTTGATCATGCATTTTGGTTTATGCTATCTGAAACTCTTAAATTTGCTTTCCTTGAGTGGAGTGGAGGAGATGTCGCTTGATATCTCATTTTTATATCATCGACGATCATTTATAATAGAATAAGTTCCTATTTTATTTGATTCCCCTCATATTTATATATTGCTATATTCTGCATGTATCCCCATATGTCTTTTATCCCTTTCTGCAGGCTATTATTATTATTGCTTTACTACATAGCTTTGTTTTATCTACTGCTATGCTTTATCTGCTACTATGCTATGTGTTATGTGATTATATTCATGCTTATAGATGCAATACGCTTACTTATGAACAATTAATCACTTATTATTATAAAAATTGATAACTCTAAAATGAATAGATTTTCACCATCCAAATCCAATAGTTGAAAGGTTTAACTTAACACTCATGCTATGGATCAGTTGAAACATTTTCTAGAACTATATAGTGGTAACTCCATTCTATGCAATCATACCATGGTTCCATGTCATACTTCGAGGAAACCCCTCGGGAATATCACCCTTTCACTTCAACTAGGCCCAATAGCCCGTCGTCATATAGAGCACTACTCATATTGGCAACTCCATTAGTGACATGTAGTGAAAGAATGGTAGCATTGAAAGTTTAGATTTCTACATCAATTTTATTATATTAAGTGGATAAATTATGTTGCATTACATGAACAATTACATATCATATAACACTCTCATCCTTATTTAATTGATGATTATGGATGAGTGAGTGCCTTGGACTCCACTCCATTCCTTAGGAAAGAAAGTCTACCTTCACCACTCACTACCTAGTATTATGAAATATCAATGATTCTGTGATTGAATAAATGTGAGGTATAGTCCTATATCGATGATTTTGTTAAGTTGGATATGAAGTGGACAATGTGGTGGTAGACCTTAGCCTATTCTACAGATAAAAGCTTATGTAGGTAGCCATAGCAACATTCCAAACTAGATCCCTTACGTCCCATGTTATATGGGTCTATACCTTATCATGTTAGTGGATTTGCCTAAATCCAACCCATTTTTCCTACTTCATATTACCTGTTAAGAGTTAGAATTCTATCATAATTTTAAAGAGGTTACATAACCTTATGCCTATTTAATTAACATTCTCTTACTATTATACTGTGATATTCTGAAATGCTATTAAATTTTTTATGTAATCCCTTATATGATCTAGTAATTATCAAACTTTTGCTTGCCTCACATGTTAAGAGTATCATACCTCAAGTTCCAAGTGTAACTCCGGGCTAGTATCCTATATAGAAGATTTTAGACTGACCAATGTTTGTGTAGGTATAAGGGTAGCAGGGAGCATTATTGTGTGCTATGTCTTCACTGACCTTTTGTATTTTCTATCAAACACACATACATGCATACTCATGCACTTTTCATTAACTAGTATCTTATAGCTATAACACCATATTTTTTTAGCATAGAATATGGATACATTCTATGTGTCACATCACATGCATCAGAAAATAATGCATACCTATACACTCATGCTAACTTTCTCTATCATTTGCAAATATATGATAAAACCATAAATTCCTAAAAATGTTGCATTACCATCTGAGACTGCTTGCTTAATTTTGGATGAAGCTTTACTTGTTGTTGTTCAAAATGTAATTGACCAATCAATTACAAAGCTACTCTCTGCTAATTTCAAAGCTCTTTTATAATAATAGATTTGGGAAGACCTTAGCCTTGGGGAAAAGCAGTCAACCTTGATGATGTAAAGATGGATGATGACATTCCACTTTATATACATGATAGCCATGAATTTGAAACTTCTGCACTAAAATATAAGATAAAACAATTGCAATCCATTTTGTTGACCAAGGGGATGGGTTTAGATCTTGATTTTAATGAGTTCTCTATTAGGGCTATTAAGGGGCTATCCACTAAGTTCAAGCTCCTAAACATTCCTAAGTACAATGGAATGGGAGATCCAAAGAATCACCTTAATATATACACTATATTGATGAGTACAATAGATCTTTTAGATGAGTTGCTAGTCTAATTAGTCTTCATTTCACTTAAGGACTAGTGTTGTCCTGGTATCACAGTTTCAACAAGGTAACCATGGCTGAGTAGAAGCCTTTCTATAGTAATTTTTGCAAGTAGTATAGGTTTAAGTCTTAGTTTGATATGACTCAACTAGATTTAGAGATAATGGACTAGAAGTCTAATGAATCCTTCATAGATTATTTTAGCATGTAGATGGATAAAGCTACATTGGTCAGATAGAAGCTATCTAAGTCCAATATGATCAATAAGCTTATAATAGGGTTACTGCCATTATATTAAGATAAGATGAAGTATCAAACTTTCCATACCTTTGAAGACATAGACTCAATCGGGCAGAGGATTGAGTAGACTAAGGAACTTAAGAAGAGAGAACCTTCCTTCATCAAACATAAGACTACCATATACACACAATTATAACACAAATCTCACCATATCAATGCTTTATAGCCATCAAGCCAAATTCTCTAAAACACTAACCAACCCTAAAGGTTCTCAAATCTTAGATGCCACTTTCCAAGGTTTTCAAGTGTCTCCTCAAGGCTAAACTCATCAAGCCACTTGAGCCTAACTTTTAAACACAATCAAAATAGACCCATTGCCCAACTACCAGAAAGTCAATCAAATTTACATGATCTAATAAGGGTTCTTAAAATGCGTGGTTCTCAGCTTCTTCTCTCCTATTAGCAATAAACAGATTACCAACATTTCTACTATTAACTCCAGACCTGACGATGAGTTTGATATTAGTGATATAGACATTTGGTATGATAACTTAAAGGATGAGTCTGTAGCTAGTCAATAGTATGATATATATGAATCGATAGGGATTCAAAAACCAAAGAAAGGATGACTTAGATGAGACTCTCAAATTAGCTAAGTTGGTGCCTAAGGATCCCAAGCAGTAAAAGGAACTTGGTGCTAACAAGATATCCTTTAGGATTCACAACATGACACCTAAAGTGGTAAGGTGTTCACTCCTCCTAATATAAAAAGAAGTTGGTTACTCCAAAAAAGCTGATAGAGACCTATTATAGACGAGGCTGGTCCTTACAATGCGCTAGCCCTGTAACTTCCTGATAAAGGTAAGGAGGTTGCTCAACCGTATAATGTAGTCATCAAGTATACCAACATTAGTATTTGGGACTTTATGTTATCTTCTCAATAGCATCAATGGGTCATCATTGAAGCACTCTTTATTATGAGAATTTCTCCTTCTACTACTACTTATAGCATGAAAAGTAAGTTGGTGAAGAAGTAGTTACAGTCTGGCATGATCATCTTCTTCAATATTGATTTGCCAATTGAAAGCATATGATACAATAAGGCACCTTTCATCAGGGTGTATATCATGAACTATTCCACTCCTTACATCATGATGGATGATGGTTTAAGTATCAACATCCACTTACTTAGAGTATTTTCAAAGCTTGGGATCCAACTTTAAGACTTAAGCTATTTAAGACTATCATTAGGGCTTATAATGAGTCTAAGCGGGAGGTTACTAGTACCTTCACTACAACTATAACTATCGAGGCAATTGAGTCTGTTATAGAGTTCAGAGTTTTGGACATCCTAATGTCTTTTGCATTATTGTTAGGCCAATCGTGGTTTCATCCACTGAGAGGTGTACCATCCACCTTACACTAAAAGATTAAATTCTCATACAATAAGGGTATAGTAACCATTGCTGCTAATGATGAGGTTATCTTAGCCTATATCACTAAGGATGTTTCTCTCATGACTGATTTCTAGATTGTCATTATCCAAGAGCTTGAGTTATATTATACCAATCTAGCCCTATTATGGAGAAGATGATGCTCAACATGAACTTCATTTTTGATAGAGAATTGGGTCGCTACCAGCAAGGTTCGATGAAATTCAATATCCCAAAAACCATGTGAGAAGAGAGATATTGAATTAGGTTTGATCCCTACACTTTGGATAGGCTAGAGGAGTGTAAGATAGTGGCTTTTATCTAAGGGAAGGCTTAATATGATTGATCACCTGAGTTATCGTACACAGATGATTTCTTCAATTAGTTGTTGAATGTCTTCAATGATGTCTATGACCTATCAATCTTGTCAGATTTAAAGGTCACTATTACTTCTTTCATCAGCCTTGATGAGGACTTTTAGATCTTTGGTGATGTTGCCAATCTCATCACCAATCATCTTAACCTGAAACTTATTATAATCGTTACACTGGAGACCAAGCTATAGAGTTTAGACATTAGTGATCTAATGCTTTAGAAGGTCTACCAAGACATTTGTACTCTTGTTAATTCAACTTTTGATGAGATTATGTATGAAGATGATGATGTCCCTATTTATATACTTTTCAATGATGATATAATCCCAATAAAGTTTAATACAATGAGAAATAATTTTGCTTATGTTTATGATATTTATCCTAATGGAATTATGAATGATCATGAGCATTTTTAATATTAATGTATCATGCATTGAAATTGTTAACATTAGAACAGATGACAAACATTATCTTGCTTAGATTGCAACAGTCTTAACTTCTAATGAGAGCATAGGAATTATCAGAGTGTTAAAAAATATATAAAAGCCTTTGCTCTAGGCCATGAAGACATGCTACATGTTGATGGAACTATTATGTCAAGCAGAAGCTACCTTGACTTTTATTAAAATGAGCCTAGAAGGTTAAGGATGAGATTTAAAAGTAGTTGGATGCTATGTTCCTTGAGGTGGTTGACTATTTAGAATATTTAGCCAATGTGGTTTCAATATGTATGAAAGATGGTAGAGTCAAGGTCTATGAAGACTATTAGGATCTAAACAAGGCATATTTAAAGGATGACTTTCCTTTGGCTTACATTGACATATTAGTCAATAGTGTAGCTACCCCTTCTATGTACTCCTTCACAAATGGATTTTGTAGGTATAATTAGATTCTCATGGCCATCATTAACAAGGTGAAAATAACTTTCATTATAGAATAGGGGACCTATTACTATAAGATTATGTACTTATGTATGAAGAATGCAGGTGCTACCTATTAGAAGGCTGCAATAATCCTATTCCATGATTTAATCTGTAAAGAGATAAAAGTTTATTTAGATAATATGATGGTGAACTCTCCCACTAGGGAAGAGCATTCGAGTGCTTTTGATAGATTCCTCACATGGGTTGAGAAATATGAACTCGGATTAAATCTAAAGAAGTACACATTTAGGGTGACATCTGGAAAGTTGCTAGGTCATCTCGTTGATAGCAGGGATTTAAGGGGTTAATAAAAATAGAGATACGATTGCAAACAGAATTAAATCCCTTAGTCTTTAAGGACTTAGTATAGAGTAAGAAGGGTATCGAACTCGGGGAGCTTTGGTATTATTTCAATATCCTATTATAAGATTCATTGATTTCTAACAACTCTATGTCACGAATTGAATATATTAGGATTATGGTTATAAAAATAGTATTGATTCTTAAAGGTATGATTAGTTAAGTTGAATAT
>CANYBF012583870.1:0-15622 GCA_948192965.1 Dalechampia spathulata | reverse complement strand
GAAAGAATGTGTTATTGTTAATTCCAATAAGCTAGTCATAGAGTATGTAAATCGAGTACTTGTGATCTAGTGTTTATCAATAACAGAAGTAGCCTTATTCATCCATGTATTCTTCTATGTGACAATGTTATGTGTGCCTTGCTGTGATTGTGGGATGAATGCTATGCTACATGTGATGCTTGTCTATGATGTGCCTAGGTGTGCTTGTCCTAAGATTATGACAATCATGTATAAAGGAGCTAACCTCATTTTGTGTCTGTAGATATAATTGATCGGCTGGCTTGTTGAAGGTAGTGTCCGAATACGAGCGCCGCACGGGTCCTTAAGCATTGTCTCTTATTCAACCCGTGACAGTGAGAAGGTAAATCACGGTACTTCAACGACCTCCTAGATGGGGATTCAGGTCTTGGTGCCCACAAGGAGTCCATCCAGAGGGCGTAACTCCCACGCTGCGACTGCCAATACTCGAATCGTAGCTCTTTGATACCAACACCACACCCGAATACCAACTGGACTACACCCGTACGGGTTCAAACTTAACTACTTTACTTCTACAGTCGATCAAGAAAACGGCTTTCCCCTCCTCTGGAGGAGGACCCATCAATCCGCGACCCAATCTCATCTGCAGTTTCCTCGTTTGTTTAGCTCTTTAAGTAACTTTGTTAGCTAGCATGGCTTGGTGAATCTTGTAAATCATACAAAACGTACGAGGTTTTTCTTTTAAATTCTTGAGGAACCAAATCAGGCATGGAAGCTCCCCCTTGCAGTTGCTGTTTCCATATTCTGAAAACAGCCACAGCTATCCTTTTCCCTTGTTAAACTAATCACAAGTAGAGCTTGACCCATTTCTCTTGTTATTATTATAATGTTATCTAGCATCGATTGCTAACACATGTGATTGTGATCGATACCCTTTGTTTAGTTTCTCTCTTGCGTTTTTTTTTTTTTTTGCAACTCTCGCTTAATTTATCATATCTTTGTCTGTTTCTTCTCTTCTAGTTTTCATGTCATTATTATTGTTGTGGGTCGCTCTTTCCTTTTTGATTCTCTTTTACTGATTGTTTCCCATTGTAAAGTCAAAGTGGGTTTTGTTCATATTATTTTGAATGTACAATGGCCCTGCTTGCTGGCTTGTCTCGTGGGGTTTCGGGGTCCAACTGACGGATTCAGAAAGCACACTGTTAATCAATCTGTGCACGAGACACATTGAACCAACCGAGTCTGATCCAATTTCGTACTGTGGGCAAAGACAAGTTCAGATCTTTCTCAACCACCTTCATTTTTCTAATCTGATTTAATATTCATGTAGAGTCAACCATGTAAAGCTTTTTGAATCGATTGAAAGTTACTGGCTTTTTTTTTTTTTTTCCTTTTTGTCAATCTTTGTCTCCGTGAAGCTGAAGTAGAAATTGTCAAATGCAATACTTAAACATTGGCAGTTAGGGAGAAGGATTTCCCTTCTGGGAGCTGACTTTTTTTGAAACAGAGTTCGACATATATATAAAGAAAGAGGAAAGAGATAAGCCACTAACAGAGAGATAATGATTTATGGTACTTAAAAAAATAGAGCAGTTGGTATGGTGGCAGGAATGTTCAAAACCCAGAAACGTTTTCTCCACTAAATCATACCCAGTTGCTTTCTACCACCCTGTCAAGCCAAGAACTTTACTGCTCAAGATGATACTGGCGTAGACCAACAAGAAGGCTCTTGTAGTGGATCATCTGTATTTTCTTTTGACAAATTGCTGTGATGGGAACAGTTCTTGCCGTTGTTTTCCTGTTCTTTAGCCTGCTGTTGCTTCCTGATCCTTCCTTTTCTCTTCCACTATGCACCGATTCAAGTAGGTTTTAACCTTGCAGAGGACTGCACTGTGTTCTCAACTTTCTTTAGTTTATTGCAAATTTTACCCGTCTTCTTGAAAATTGATTTGCTTTCCGTTGTGAAAATTGTTGACGCAGGGACACCCTTTATCTTGAACACCACTTTAAGTTTCTGTCCATATAATGGAAGCACCTGCTGCAATTCCACGCAAGATGCAGAATTACGGATGCAATTTCAACGGATGAACATCTCCAATCCTGGCTGTGCTTCTGTCCTCAAATCTATCCTTTGCGCTGTAAGCCTTTCGTTTTCCCTATTCTCATGTAACTAATCCTCAACTCTCATGTGTACAATCGCTAGTCTTGTTTATTAATTCAATGTTTGATATACTGTTAAGGATGTTGTTTCAGAGAAAGTCGGTGCTTTCATAACAAATGACCATGTTAAGGATGCCAAAGGATATCTAAACTATCGAATCATTTTACAAGAAATTTCACACTGTTCTGTTAATGCTTTAGTTTCTGTGGTTTGACAGAGATGTGATCCATTCTCGGGAGAGTTGTTCACAATCAGTTCCGTTCAGCGACCAGTTCCTGTCCTGTGTAATTCTACTGCTTCAGCAAATTCATCACAGTCCAGCCAATCAGCGGATGACTTCTGCTCTGAAGTATGGGATACCTGCGAGAACGTTTCCATGTCAAATTCACCTTTTGCTCCTTCACTTGGAGGCCAAGCTGGGTTGCCTGTCAATTCCAGCATCACGAAATTATCTGATCTATGGCAATCAAAATCTGATTTCTGCAAGGCATTCGGCGGTGCCTCAACCGACGAATCTGTATGTTTTAGCGGTGAGCCTGTTGCATTCAATAATACCGAACAACCTAGCCCCCCGCATGGTTTATGCCTTGAGAAAATTGGAAATGGATCTTACCTGTCCATGGTTGCTCATCCTGATGGGTCAAACCGTGCATTCTTTTCCAACCAACAAGGTAAGATTTGGTTAGCAACTATTCCTGACCAGGGATCTGGAAAGCTAATGGATGTCGACGAGTCTAGCCCTTTTATTGATCTAACAGATGAAGTTTACTTCAGTAGTGCATCTGGGATGATGGGTATGGCATTTCATCCCAACTTCGCACAAAACGGTCGGTTCTTCGCTTCATTTAATTGTGATAAGGTTAGGTGGTCAGGATGTGCCGGAAGATGTTCATGTAATTCTGATGTGAACTGTGATCCCTCTAAACTACCTTCTGATAATGGTGTACAACCATGCCAATATCACGCCGTTGTTGCAGAGTACACTGCTAACGGCACAGCAGCCGAAACTTCCTTGGTAGAAATCTCTTTGCAATAAAACTTCGTTGTTGTGATTTTCAATCATCTATTCTAACTGATATTTAATATCCTTTTTTCCAGGCAACAATTGCCAAACCATCAGAAGTTCGAAGGATATTTACAATGGGCCTTCCATTTACCTCTCATCATGGAGGACAGATTATCTTTGGACCCACAGATGGGTATTTATACTTCATGATGGGAGATGGAGGCGGACCAAGTGATGCAAGTGATCCTTACAATTTTTCCCAAAACAAGAAATCATTGCTTGGAAAAATCATGCGACTGGATGTAGATAACATTCCAAGTAAGTGTCAGCGCGTAGTTTCTTTATTGTTCTTTTAGCTAGCAATGATTCAATAAGGCATAAGCTTACAATCACCACTTTTACAGGCGCGGAAGAAATTAGCAAGCTTGGCCTATGGGGAAACTACTCTATTCCTAAAGATAATCCAATTACCGATGACCAGGATTTGCTGCCAGAAATATGGGCTTTAGGCCTCAGAAATCCTTGGCGCTGCAGCTTTGATTCGGAAAGGCCATCTTACTTCATGTGCGCAGATGTTGGACAGGTTAGTGATATGCTACACTTCTCAGAATCTTCGACTGACAATCAACATTAATATCCAATGCTGTTTTCTTGAAACTCATGGTCACATTCATCAGCACTTGGTGCATTTCAGTAATCCACAGAAAGTATCGAAAAAAGAAACCAGAACCGTAAACGCATTCTTTTTTGTTTTTCTACAGAACGTATATGAAGAGGTGGATATAATCACAAAAGGAGGAAACTACGGATGGCGTGTTTACGAGGGTCCTTATCTTTACAACCCTCCATCATCGCCTGGTGGAAACACGTCTTTGAACTCCATCAACCCAATTTTCCCTGTAATGGGTTATAACCACTCTGAAATAAACAAGAACGAAGGATCAGCTTCTATTACCGGTGGCTATTTCTATCGCTCAAAGACCGATCCATGCATGTATGGCAGGTATGTAAAGCCATATAAACTCTGACCTGCAAACTCTACCTGCAATGGCCGGTGTTAATGTCAAACGAACCTTGCCAATGATCTGTGCTACATTTTCAGGTACTTGTATGCAGATTTATACGCTGGGGCGATGTGGGCAGGCGCTGAAAATCCCGAGAATAGTGGCAACTTTACCAGCAGCAAAATCCCTTTCAGTTGCGCAAAAGACTCTCCTACACAATGCACATCTGTGTCAGGAACTTCTCTTCCATCTCTGGGATACATTTTCTCATTCGGCGAGGACAACCGCAAGGATGTTTTCCTCTTGGCCAGCAGCGGTGTTTATAGAGTTGTTCGTCCAAGTCGGTGCAACTACACTTGCTCGAAAGAAAATGTAACATCCATCGAAAGCCCAAGTCCCACCGCTTCCCCTTCTTCACACGGAAACCACTCTTTGTATTTCCCGTATAGCAGGATGATTTCAGTGATATTATCCTCCTTGTTGCTGCTCCTGCTGGGCGCCAACTAGCATCAACAAAGCGAGATTTTCTTTCAATGTTGCTGTACAATAACAGACTTACCTTTATTTTCTTGTCGTCATTGATCCTTGTTCCTGGGAACTCAATCAGAGCATTTTTCCTGTCCAAAGAGAAACCATCAACAGTCGCTGAATGTTGTAAGCATAGGCAGCCAACACGTTCGACAAAATGATTCCTGCTAAATGATATTTGCCCCTTTTGCATTCTATATCTCCGTACGGTCTGCGATCAGTATCGTAATTTTTTTAAAAAAATCCCATTTTTTCTTGTGCTGGTTTTGATCCATTTAACAATAAAGTATTTAAAATTAATTTTAATAATTCATCATTATAAGCTAAATTAAGATAATAATTCAGACAACAGAAAAGGGACAACAATATTAATATTAATATAAAATTAATTGAAAATTTTATTTAATTTATATTCGAAAATATGAATTGGATATTTATTATAATATTAGAGGGATTACTATAAAAGGACAAGAGGATAAATAAAAATGGTAAATAAAAACCTAAAAGATTAAAATGAAAATCCGATCCAAAGAGAAGTCGTAAAAGAAAACCCACTTCCGACGAAGGATTTACAGAAGCAAAAATCCCATAAAACAAAGTACTAATTTTGCCCTTTCTCTCTTTCCTCTATCCCTTTTCTCTCCTATTTTCCTTCCAACCAAACAGAAACTGTTTCGGAAAAAAATTAAAATAATAAAAATTTGATCTTTCTATTTTAGTTCAAATTAATATGTGAAGAAAAATACATTGATTTTTTTTTTTGGTCGCGTGTTTTTCTTCTTCCTTTTTCTTGTTTTTCTTTCTATTTCTCTCTTTCAGTTTTTATTTGTTGTTGATCCTCTACATGTAATCCTACATTAACTTACCCTAATCCCCCTTCTCTCGATCTCTGTTTAACGATGTCCTCTACCTCTTCCCCGATCCCTCAAAATGACACCGTCGCTAATTCAAATGGCGTTCCAACTACTTCTAATGATGAGCAACTGCCAGCACCAACGCCGCCTGTTAACAGACGCAACCGTCCGTCACGCGCTTGTACACTACGTGCGGCGGAGAGGCTTCAAGTAGCACAACAACAAGCCGCGATCGAGCGCAAGCAAAAACCTAATAGTAGAAAAGAACAGCACCAGCAACAACAGCTATTAGACGACTCGTCGCCACAGAAAGAGCAATGCAGTGCTAATAGTAGGATTATTACACCGCTTGTGGCTCCTCCGGAGCCGGCACAGTTGCCCAGGTGGACCCTGCGGTCTATGTGGGAATTAGCCTCAGTTCTCAATTTCTTGCATGTGAGGTTTTTATTTTTTATTTTTTTGTTATTTTTCTGTTGCCAAAGTTGCGAGCTCTAGGTGATTGTTGGCGAATGTTTTGGGTCGATCAATGAGTCTGCTTTTTGAATGGTGGTATTTTAGGTTTTTAGGCACTTGTTGAATATACAGATTGAGTTCTCAGCTGAGGAGTTTGAGACAGCTCTGATTACTCCCAATGATACCTTGGGAGATATTCATATGCCTCTTTTAAAGGTTGGTTCTTCTTTTTCTAGTGAAAGTTCATTTGTGATGTTTATTGAACTTCTTGTGCATGGTTTCTAGTTAATTTTAGTTTACATTCTGGCAATGCGTGCCTGCCTCTTTATATTTTAAGTTTCTTAATATTTGTCTTTTGTTTCCTAAAATGAATGTATTCTTTATGCATGGTTCATACGTACTGTTTTGTGCGTGCGAGTCTTAGAAGCTTAATGTAGCTATGTGAAAAGGTGTTGGTTTGTACTTTTTATTTTTTACTTTGTACTCAAAGTATTTACTTTGGGCGCCATGAGATTAGCTAGTTGATTGAAAGTGGGAATCTGGGATTTTGCTTGTAATTGGTGGAATGAGAACTTGTTGATGGTAAAATGTTGTTGACATGCAATGGTTTATGGGAGTGAGTATATGGTCATATTTTTCCTTTCTTATATTCCTAGCGTTGCTAGAGTTCACTGATGCGTTATGTCAATGTCACTTTAACATTTTTAGAGGGTTGCGTTGTGCTTAAGTTAGATGACTAGTTCATATAAAACGCAGGTGCCAATGCCATAGACCACTGAGAAGCAAGTAGTGTCAGTTGCTGAAATTTTGTTTTGTGTTTGCTGGTACTTGAGACTGGAGTCTTTTGATAAGACATTTATCAAATGGTTAAAAACATTTGATACAAGCTAGGGATTGGTGTCTGCTACGAGTTCTATTCTGCTACAAAGGGTTGAAATTCTAACATGATTTCATTAGCCAATATTGCAGGTTATAATATAATATACATGTCAGTGACAGACTCATATCCGCATAAGGATGCTATTTCAATTTGAATAAGATATCATAAACTTTAGAGTGCTCTGATTTCATTGCTGCTGGTTGAATTGTTTGTGCTTTCTTTTCCTCTATGCATTCCTATATAGACCAATTTAATTGAAAATGGTGCTTTGAGAAGTGATTGATGTGTCATTAGTTTGTAAAATAAAATGCAAGTTTACATAGTTTGCTTGGGGTAGCGTGTCCAGAGAAACTTGTCATGAAAGTGAGATATCTTAACCATATGTAATGCTAGTCACTGATTCTTTCCTTTTTTTTTTGTATCCTTCTTCTTTGTATTAGGCTGCAATTTTATGTGGCTTAGAAATCTATGAGTATCATTCATGTTCAAGCTTGAGAGTGTTTTGAAAACTCCAACAGCTTGGACAAAATCCAGTTCTTCGTATAATTTTTAGCAAGGTTGGCACTAGCTTATTGTTAATTGATTCTGAAAGTTCACATGGTGGAAGTAATTGTCAAAATTTGTTATCTATGGCTTTGGTCCTTGTCAAGTCAATACTTTTGTTGCCATCCCACGGTGCCTAATCAAGAGAGATCCAGAACTGGTTTTTGCTTTATTTCAGAATAATTTATATTTTGTGAATTGGAATATGGTGGTCATAGCATTTATCCTATTCCTGGGCTTGCTTATGTTTGAAAAGTTCTATTGTCTGTATTCTGCTCCTAAAGGTCAGCATCATTTTGTAAAGGTTTTTTTTTCAATTTATGTTGTTGAATAAAGGAAAACGTTGTTACTTTCTTCTTGTAGCATGAGAGTATCACCTTAAGCGATAAAAGTTGTTAAATGTATGTCTAAAAATGAAATTACTGCTTATGAAATGGTACGTTATTAATTGTGTGTGGCCTTCTGGCTTATTAAATTCCATTGGCTATGATTTAGTTGGATTAATTAACCAAAAAGTTTGTCATTTTTGTCAATTGCCCTCCCTTTTGTCCATGTGGTCCCTGTCCTCCCTTTTTAGATTAGATTTTGATTGTTTGTTTAATGAAAACTTAATTCCGTAGTTCATGTTTTGACATATTAATTAGGTGCGAGCTTCAGGTTTTTCTACTTGATAATGAGTGATCAATTTATGTGCAATGCGGTACTGCAATTAGCATGCTTATGTCAGTTAGTGCATCCTTCTTACAGGCAATTCCTCCTATTACACGAATGGCCCTTACAAGGGATACTTGGATTACTGTTTTGTGCAGAAAATTAAGAGACTGGTGGCATTGGGTAACTTAATTATTGTACTATTTTAACAGATGTTTAACAATTTTGGGCCTTATGTGTACAGATCTTTATTTTATTTCATTCCATTGCTAAGTTGTATATGCATTACTTTGCAGGTTGCAGATGGGGAACTTCCCATAGTTGCTTCACATGGGTGAGCAGTTTTGCACCCTAGGACATTCTTAACTGTGAATGAATTTATATCTTCCTAATGTGTCATTTACCTTTTATCTGCCAGGGCTGAGATTGAAGTGTATAAAACCCTTGAGCCTGGGACCCGTGTGGTCATCTTGAAAGCCTTATGTGACATTCGTGTTGAGGTATTGTTTTCTGGATGTTCTTTAATTCTAGAATAAAATAACTTGCGGCTTATATTACTTCAAAAATTATTTTATTCATCTTCACTTACATGAAAGCTTGAATGGGCATGTTTTGAGATTTTTTTTGTTTTCTATCAAGCATGATATAATGATTTGTGGATCAAGAATGGTGTCAAATTTGCACTGGATTGACAATATCTTGGATGTATTTGCTTGGAGAGGTTGATCTAAACAAAGCCTGATATCTAAGTGGTTAGCAGTAGCAGATGAATATTCTTTTTTAAGTTTTTGTTTTATCTAAAAACATTTTCCTTTATTCATTGATCTTATGGTTTAAACAGAGCATCAATTTAAGGGATTTGGCATGTGCTGCATGTCTAACCTTTGTTGTTTCTTCACTTCAAATTAACTAGGCGTTGATTGGTTCATTCCTGAAACAGTTGGCTGTATGTAGCCTTTGCTGGTGCAATGCTACTTTCAGTTTTCTTGTCTTGTATTGATATGCTGTGATCTCTTTCCATCATGTGCTAAACAGTACTCATTCTTTAGTCATTGCAATGTTCCACTCTTTTTCATCTAAAGGCTTTTATTCTCTTCCAATTAGAAACAAGTCTTTATCTGTATCTTTGATGTGTCATTATCATGTATTCTTTGGTTTAACTAAAATCCTGAACACATATGTTAGTTCATAATTTCAACAATAATCGATATAAAGCTGCTTCTCATTTTGACTCCACAGCAACTTCTATTACTTCATACATTTGTTTGTTTCATTGTTATATTAGCAAAGGAATTGAATCTGACTGATCTCTTGCAGCAAGAAGATATCCGGAATTACATTGATAATTCTGTTAAACATGGCATTCATCTTTCAGTATTTCGTAAAGAACGTGTTGGGGGCGATTCACAAGGCATTCATTACTGGTAATATTGATAAGCATTGAACATAGAGTCTGATAGTACTTAGTAGATTTGAAAGTGTTGTGTGTATTATGTGTTCAAACTTTTAAGCTCTTTATAGTGTGGAGCCTTTTTTTTTTTTTGTGTCATGCAGTACATTTCTATAATTTATCTGTTTCTTGCAGGTATGAAGATGACCCAGTAATTGGTCACCGGTTATACCGAGAAATAAGAAAAGTTGAGGTGAAGAAGGCAAAGGTAAAAGGTTCTAAGGTCATCCCTAGTACAACATACCAGTGGGAAACAGTTGCGACAAATTTTGAAGAATTTCAAGATGTTTCTGTAAGTGACTCGTATGCTCTGTCTGTGTAAATCAGTGTATATTGCTTTAAAGTTTAATGAGTTTTTAGATTCTTAAAATTTGGTATTCCTCTATATATGTTCTAAAATGCAACATGGTACAAGGAGGTTAGTGTGACAATGAATGGTCTTGTTTCTGTTGGTTCTTCCTTTTTTCCTCAAGTAGATGGTTCTTATTTTGAAGACGGATAATTAGCAGCAAACTGAATTTGCAGAGTTATGTAAGATTTCTGAAATAACGTCATAAATGGTTGATGAGTGGAGATGAGAATAATTAGTACTCTGTTGTGAGCTTGAAGATCTTGCGAAGATTGGTTACTTTGTCAGGAGAATCATTTTCTTTATGCTAGATTTTCATCTGTCTGGTTCATTGTTGTTCTAATAGGTCTTTGCTTTTTGGCTTACTGACATTATCTTGTAAATTCTAATATGGTTAGTTGCTACGGTTAATGATTTCTCGTCAAATATGAATAATTTTTATGTACCTTTCATGCATAAATTAGTTATATACATGATACAAGGACAATACTTGGTTTTGAACTCTAGTATCCGTTTGGAAATCAACTTCATATGATAAGTGTAGTAATTTATATTAGTACTTGAAACTTTTTTAACCCATTATTCTATGATTAATACAGTTACTCTTAAAGGAAAAATAGGATGTCAGACATTACAAAATGATTAGTCCACCTGTGTTAAAAATTTTGAATCAGGTGTGATAATGGCATTTGAAAGCTGATGTCAGAGTGCATCCTCATTATAATTGACAGCTTCTGTGCTACTTCACGGAATAGTTTTGCATATTTTACGCATGTAAATGTTGGTACATTTTTGTTTCCTTGGCCTTGCAGAAGGAACTAGTTCTTCTGTGATTTTCATGCTATGAGATGTAGAAGGGCTTCATATTGGTTGTTGCTTGGCTGATATTTCAAAACTTCTTAATTTTTTAATACACTTCCTCATAGGCTTTTTACCTATGTACTGCTGCAGGAGAAGCTTTTTGGAAGTCAAAATAGAACAGAGGCAACGTTGGGGAAGAAGCTCAAGAACGACATGCTTCCTGAGATTGAAAAGGTTCATAAGGTACCATAGACTGCTTGACTAGTTATCAGCTAAAAAGCCAAAGCAGTTTCCATCTTGATGACTAGTAGTTTATATTGATCGTAACTGGTGTTAACTTTAGCTTTCCAGTAACAAAGTCATTTTGTTTGCTTGTTCCTTGCATGGTCAGAGGAAGGAAAGGCTGCTGAAAAAACAGCACAGACAAGCTCTACTTCTTGATAACTTCTTGAGTGTTGATGGGCTTGGACCTGGACGATCCCTCCGTGACAGAAAACCAGTTACTTATACTTTTGGTAAGATAAAGAACAATTAATAAACATATAAGCAAAAGTTGAGTTTCAGCTTGGAGCAGTGTTGTAAATGGATGGCCATGCCATGGCAAAGATATTTTTCTACTTTAATGGTAATTCTACTTTTACCAATGGATCTCAAATGTTTTTGCAGATGATTATGACCGCTCAATAAACGAGGCTATTAAAATTACCAAGTATGGATTACGTTATATGCACCTTATATTGGTTAATTTGCTTTTCATCTTCCAAGCCACTTTTTCTTTTGGTTCAAAAAAAGAAAAAAATAATGGACTTTTTCTTCTTCTGGAGGGAACTTGTATTTAATTTATGCCAAGTATTCAACGGTGGCATTCCAAATCCTGATCATTCTCTTTTCGGCAGGTCAAAACCACCATCCCCTGAGCCCATTCGCCGTAGAGAAGGGGATTTCAAGCCTGAAGCTTCAGAAAATGGTAAATGGAGAGGTCATTCGCATGTGTCACAGTATGGCACTGGAAGTATGACACCCCCTGATTCCCCTGGTTACGATGACATCGAGGAAGAGCATAAAGCTGAACCTTTAGATCGGAGGTAGGATAAGCTTGCTTTTTTTGTTTTCTGAGCTTCTGTATGAGCTTACTGTTGCCTAATTGCTTGCAGCAATAGACGAAGACAAAGGCCTCAACGGTATTCTGCCAGAGAGTTTGTTGAAGCAGTTTCAGATAATGAAGCAGATTTTGAAAGTGATGATGACATAGTTGGGGAAGCTGTGTACGATGAAGAGTACTTAAGGAAACGTAAAAAGAGGAAGCTGTCTAGCAGCTCTGAAGGGGATGAGGAGTATAGGTGGGATGATGAAAACGGGGAAGATGAGGAAGAAGAAGAGGGTGAAGAAGAGGATTCCTTGAGCATCAGTGAGGATAGTGATGAGCCTCAAAAATTTAAGAAATTGTCAGGGCGTACACGGAGGGAAACGAAATTAAGGTCTGTCCATGAGATCCAGTCAGGTTTAAGACGCAGTAAAAGGGCCACTCGCAATCGCGTTAATTACCGGCAATATGAGATGTCAGAATCAGAAGGAGAGTCTGTGAAACCCGAGAAATCCAATGCATCGGATGATCGCTCAGATGCTAGTGAGAATGCCGAATATTCAGCTGGAAGTCATGAATCTGATGAGAGTGATGATGAACAAGACATTAAAGTTGATGAGCCTCCTGAAGTTTACAATGGAAAAGCAGAGGAAGCGCAGAATCAGCCACTAGAGAAATTGAATAGCCCAGGCCAAGATGAGGTTGAGGGTGTAAAGAAAAGGCGCTTTCTTGATCTAAATGAACTAGCGCCAGGATCTGGTTTTGAGGATGGTCCAAACTCGATAATGAAAGATGAAGATAGAGACGATTTATAAGTTTCCTTTGCTGGAAAACAAGCTTTGTGGTTTTCTCCCGAGGAAACTCAATGTACGATAGTTGAAAACAAAAGAAAGTGTTGAAATTTTGTGATCAGCTTGTGGAGGGAACTGCAGTCAGAGTTCTTCCATGGCGTAAGTTAAGCAACAGCCTGATGCACGTCGGTGGGAATTTGCAGCAGGAGCAACTTTATGCTGAGAGTTATGCAGAATAGGTAGTCATTTTTTAGTGTGTCTACATTCAACGGGTGATGAGAATTCGCAGGGAGTTCTTCATCTTTTCCAATTAATGTACAATAATTACCATAACTGATATTGTAACTGAAAAATTTGGCTTTTAGATCTTCGAGCCTTTGTAGTTTAAATAGTTCACGACAAGGATCTCTGCACCATTTGGGTTGCTTCCGTTGATAAAATGATAGAGATCAGAATCTTTTTTATGTAATGGAGCATCATCCTTCCGGCAAATGGTAACTAATGTTGACTTCATCAGTTTAGCATTCTTCCTACATTGTATGATTCTCTGATGTTCATGCCAGCTGCTTGGAGAACTAATGGATGATTTTGATCACGCAGTTTGTGTTTTATAACTAATAAATTCCTCAAGTAGCCTTAAATCTTGAGCTCAAGAACCAATCTACATACGTAGTTTTAGAATTTCTACGTTCTAATAATCACTTAAATCTTATAAGCAAATAAATGTTGTCATACAAGAATCTAGTGGAAAGTGCTTGTTCATAATGGTCTCTCTGCTTCTCCGTTCTCATGAAGCCGATGTCCATCTACCTTGACTGGGTAATCTGCCTCTGCTTTCTCTGCTAGTGCTTGTCCTTCTTCTTCGTCCTTGTCTGTTTTTAAAATCTCTGCTTCTTTAACTTCCTCCAGTGCTTGAATCAAGTTCGAAAGACACTTCTCCGCATTGTCTAGTGGTGACTTGGGCATCAGATTCTCTGCAACATCGGCAGGTGTGATCTTAGTCTCCTTCATTAGCTCTCTAACTGTGTCGAACATTGCATGCTTTTCAAGTTTCAAGTAATTTCTTGCCAAAACCTTGAATGCCTCAAAACTGCAATATGAAAGTTCAATGTGTTTGTCCATCCTTCCCCTTCTTATTAGAGCAGGATCAAGCTTCTCTACGTAATTGGTTGTAAAGACAATTAGCCTCTCACCTCCACAAGCTGACCACAGCCCATCAATGAAATTCAACAGTCCGGAAAGTGTCACCTTACTGCTTGCCTCCTCTTTAAGTTCTTTACGGGTAATCTCCTTCTCCAACTTATCTTTCTCGTCATCCAAAGATTTCTCTGCCTTCTTCTTTCTCTGGCCAGTAAGATCAAGCGAACAATCTATATCCTCAATCACTATGATCGATTTACTGGTCGTTTCAATCAAAAGCTTCCTTAACTCAGTATTATCCTTCACAGCAGTTAGTTCCAGATCATAAACATCGTAATTCAACAAGTTGGCCATTGCAGCAATCATGGTAGACTTCCCCGTTCCTGGTGGCCCATAAAGAAGATACCCTCTTTTCCATGCTTTGCCAATTCTTGCATAGAAATCTTTACTCTTACTAAAAGTGAGAAGATCTTCAATAATCTCCTGCTTCTTCTCAGGCTCCAAAGCCATTGTGTCAAAAGTAGCAGGATGCTCAAAAACTATATGACTCCACATAGTTTGCTTGTAGCTTGGCCACTTATAACCAGGACTATTGGTGTAAAGCTTTCTCTGCCGATTTCTGACTCTAATCTCCTTCCCTTCCCTGACCACATGCTGCAAATAAGCCTCAGTTATCAGTTCTCTATCTTTCTTGTGGAAGGTGAGCTTGTAATACCTCCTTTCTTGCTGAGGATACATGGATTGAGTCGGTGAAACCACCTTGCTTGATACCCACCAAACTTTCGCGCCACGAAATTCATCAGTCACCCTTTCATACTCGTCCATGCTAAGTACTAAGTTACAGCTATCTTTACCCATCTCAGCTTTGAGTCTTTTAGCACACTTGGATGAATTGAGACTAAGATAAGCCTCAACAGCAGAATAGGCTTCGCTTCTCTTGAGACGGTCCCCCGTGTACTCATGGATAGATATCTTAATGTAAGGATAGAAAAAGGTCATGATTCTTTGAGTATGTTTCTCAAAGTATCGACGAACTTCGTACGGGCAGTATTGACGAAATATAGCCCAGAGAAACATAAAACTGGCAATGGTTGAGCCCATTGTTGCCCACATCTCAGTCATTGTTTGTGGCGCTAGAATCATCATGATGAGTTTGGTTTAGTCCTTGCGGCATGAAATGCAATCAAGTGGTGATGAGAATTCTCTTTTGTTCTTGTTGTTTCCACAGGCAAATGCAAGGATCTTAATGGGTTGGCAATGAGCTAAATACAAAGCAAGAGAGAAACGAAGGAAAGAGAGCAAGTAAAGCAAGCAAATTGCAAGAGAAAATGTATTTGACAAGTCATTCTCACGCTTTGGATATCAAATTGGATAACTTTTTAGTGTCATTTTCTGGGTGATTAGTGGGAGATTGTGGTATTGAAAAGGTAACAAATAGAGGCAAAGTAAGAGTCAAAAAAAATACTGACAAAGCCAAGAACAGGAGGCATCATCATTACTTATTGGTTACTGACTGTATAGCCCAATAGCCATAATAGCCATAAACAGTGATTTCTCCCCCTTCTTCTCTTCTCAGAAAATATGGCCATTAGAAAATAAGCATTATTTGGACACTTGTCTTGGCAAATGAGGTAGAAAACCCAGCTAGTGGGTCATTTTAAAAGAGAAGTCCTGTGGGTTGTGCAGTGGTGGAGTTCTGCAATTACAATGGACACATTTTTGGATAAAACCTGAGTGGGGAACATCCTTTTCTTTTCTATTTGCTTTTTTCTTTAGTACTTGTGACCAAAATCCATTCAATTAAGCGCACATTGAAAGGTTCTATCCACTTTCCATGCTTCCTTTTTCTGTTTGCTTCATACATTTTGCCGGGTCCGAGACAAAACTTTTCACGTCTCGAAAAGATAATCTCATGAAACTCTCTATATGAACTCTGAAAATTACTCAT
>CANYBF012583405.1:0-28474 GCA_948192965.1 Dalechampia spathulata | reverse complement strand
AAGTTATCACATTCACATGCACACATACACATCACAACACATGCGAGTACACATCTTCATAGGCATACACACTCGATTTCACCGTATCAGTCATAGCAATTATGCAAGACTACTAGACCCTAAGATGCGGATGTGACAAATATATTGCTAGGGTGGTTCATTATTTTTTTAGTTAATTATAATTGTTATAAAAAGGAAAATTGAGTTTTATTTATACTATAATTATTATTAGGTTCCATTAAGTTTGTACTCAATGTTTATCATTTAATAAGCGAAGTTAACATCACTAGAATGAGGAAAGACTGATCAATCATTAACAAGTAACATTTTACAATTCAAAGATTTAGGACTCGACATTTTTCGTTAAATTTATATTATGCAAGCAACTATTATATGTATATAGACAATTAAAGGAAGTAATGTAAATTTATTAATTATAAAAAATTATATATCCTTTATAGGATGATTAATAAATTTTAAATGATATATGATTTATTAATTACTATATGCAAGCACAGTGGTGGAGCTAGGAATTCATCAAAAGGGGGGCTAAAATTTTTTTTGACACTATAATTAATATAATTTATTTATTAATTAATAATCTACTTTTGATAACTCCCACGTAAGGTAAAGACCTAAATCATTTAAAAATTTATCTTATACATATTATTTGTATTATTTTTACATATTTTTAAAATTTGAACAACATTTCCTCATAGTTCTCCAAGTATATAATACTAATTATAATAATTTGTCATTAATATAATGATATATATGACAAACTGTTATAATTACGATATACTTAAAGAACATATGAGTTATGCATAGACAAATTTTAAAAATATGTATGAATTATGCATGATTAATATGCTATCAATGTAAGACATAAATTTTTAAATTTTCCAACCGCAAAATTTAGTTGATTCTCATAATTTTAATACATAAATTTTTTTAATTTTTTTAATTTTTCAATAGGACAATTTAGTGAATTCTCATAATTTTAATGGAAAATTCACTAAATGTGAATTAAGGTTAGTAATATTTCTTGACTCATACTAAAATAAAAATTACTTTTAACAAATAAATAATAAATATGAAAATTAACTAGCAAAAAAAATTAAAAGTATAGCAAATTCAATTAAATTAAAACTATAGTAAATTTAATTATATTTCATTCTATTAGTACAATCAATTAAGTAAAATGAATATTATAATTTAAGGTAAACTAATTACTTTAATGAAATTAACCTAAATTTTAAGTTATTATTTATTAGTTTTTTATTATTCTTAAATATTTATTATTGTATAATTAATTTACTTAATTGATAAATTTTATTAACAATTTATTTGTAATTTCATTAATATTATAAATTTAACCTTTCCAAACTTACATTAAAGATAATTTAATTTAACATTTCAATAAAATAATCATATGATATGATCATAATTAAAATAAATAATTAATCTAAACTAATTAAATAATATAAGGTTAAGATAAATTAATTATTATTAATTAAATTATTATATATTTTTAATTAATCTAATATAATTATTTTTAACCCAGCCCATTTCTCAGTCCTGCCCACCCTTCCCAAGCCGAAGCCGAAACCGAAGCCCTGTCCACTCCCACCCATTCTCTCCCAAGCCCAAACCGGGGCTGAAGCCCCCCCACCCGAGATGTGGCTTCGCGTATGTGTAAGCATGCTACATCGTTCAAGTATGATAATATAAAATAAAATAAAAAATAAATAAAATAATTAATATTAATATGTAACACACATGATCTAATTTTAGTTTAAATTATATGGTAAGATGGTTATGGAGCAGCTCTAGGGTGAGCATTTTATTAGTTTTTCAATTTTTTTAAACTAAAATATTTTATTTTAAAAATTGAATAAATTAAATTAAATCTATTTATATTTGAAATTTTAATTTATTTTTTATTTGATTTGATTCTTATATAAAATATTCTCAATTTAAAAATTCAAAAAAGAATTTATTTAGTTGGATTTAAAATTAAATAGTTTATCATATATATAATGAAATGGTTATTTGATGAAATATTTTGTTTAATTTGGATACATATTTTTTATATCTTATTTATTAATTTTATAAGTTTTATCAAATTTGATCGGATCTGTCGCCCTAATTCCATTTTGCCTTGAACGTCTTCTAAACTTGATGGTAGGACCAAAATCCTGTGAACTCATACGTTACAAAAGAAATTCAAAATAAAAAGGAGGGAGAGGGAACTGCAAAAGGCGGCAAAGGAATGGTAAAGTCCAAGTCGGCTTGATTTCTTTTTTCTTTTTGATATGCATCTATCAATCAAATCACACATTTATTGTAGAGTACTTAATCCGATGATAAAATCAAATAATCAAAACCATATGTCCTTTCTAGATTTTTGCATTTGTTGCTGAGGTAACCAGGTGCACATTCAGATTGTGATTTCTCCCCTTTGTTTTAGTTTTTTTTTTTTTTATATCAGATTTCTCGAATTTTAAACCCTAGATCGTCTGTTAGATATTGCAATTAATTGATGGCAGTTGTTATTATGATTTTGGATAATCGGCCTTAATAATGATGAACTTGGCTTTTGTTCGAATCTAGTTGTGTAAATCTATATGTTTTATTCTGCCTTCATGATTTCTTTTGGAATAAAACTTCTGGTTGTGGTTGCAGATAAAGAATGGCACGGACAGAGTCAGTTTAATAAGCCAAATACCTACTTGTTCGCTAGACCAATTACATAGGTAGGTAAATGAGACTCTCTCTCTCCTCTTTTCGAGCTTCGTTTCACCTACCATTATGTAGATTTCAGGCACAGATTTCTTTTTATTGAATGTGATTCTTGTTTTGCTTGTATTCATGTTCTACGTACTTCAGAAAAATAAGGCCTTCCCGCTCGGTAATCGAGCATTAGTTTGAGAATTGCTTGGTTTAGATTTTTCTTTCAAGTAATATGGACCCATTAGATGTATTTGTTTCTGCTCATGTTCGGGTGCTCAAGCTATCTTTAGGGAACAGTCGATGATCACCAAATTTAGGGTGAAATTTCTCATCATTGCTGAGCAAAGCTTCTTTCCCCAATTTTTGTAGTTAACACAATCTTATTCTTTACAGTCACTTTAATGCATCGTCAGTGCTCTTTCTTTCACTACCATAAACGATTGAAGTATAATTTCTGGTCAGACAAGCATTTTGCTATGCTGAACGTCATTGAAAGCAGTATCTTAAATGTTGATAGTTTCTGACCTACTTGTCAATATATTTTTCTCTTACTTTGGTTTTCAAGGATTGAACTGCTCTCTAGATTTATAATTGGGCTTTTTAATTTGTTACTTTATTAGGAAATTTACATAATTATATCACTTTTTGAAATATATTATGAAAATATAATTCTTACTAAAATTATTGTTGATATAGGAAAGTATTTTTAAAAATTTGTACAAATACCCAATTGCAATCATACATAAAAATCAATATTAATTATGCTATTAATGGAAATTATATATAATTTATTTATATATAATCTTTAAGTAAGTATTACTTGTAGATTCTAAAACAATTATAAATTATATGAAATACCTATACAATTTAAACATAAATACACAATCTACATATTTGAATAAAACTCATATATTAATAAAACAAATATAATATATGGTTGGTATATAATATATATGTATAATGTATATTAAGGTAAATTCTTTTTAGTATCCTTTAATATACATATAATATACAATAATTAAAAATATGATTAATTTTTTAAATATACTTTAATATATATAATGTTAACTATTTTAATATATTTATATTTTGTTTTTTTGTTTATTACACCATGAATTAAATTGTGCATAAAATGGAATAACAGGAAAAAATATAGCATACATACATTTTATTTACTAAAATATTTTTAGAAAGATAGGAAATTAAATATTAATCAATGAAAAGATAAATTAGTGAAGATCAAAGGAAAGTCAAATGATAATATCAAATGAATTTGAATAATAGTATTTTGTAAGGAGACTCATTTTGCAATGTTTTAAAAAAAGACTATAATATTGAAAATGAATTTGAAAAATGGCATGTAAATAATCTTTACTTTATTTCTTATTGAACATCTACTACAATCTTACTTGAAACAACTCCATGCTATTGGCTGGTTTAAAATGAAATTGCTCAGTTTTGAGCATGAATTGGAATAATTTTCAAAGAAGGATTTTATCAATTACATCTCACTTGTCCATCCTATACTTTATGATTTCACTTGAAAATTTCTTTATGTTGGACTAAAAATTTGGTTACAGGAAGAATAATTGAATGTACAACAATGTGTTAGTGATCTCTCTTCTTCACTAAACACCAATCTGTGGCTGGTTAGAACTTTCTGCTATTAATCATTCTCGCAGCTTGGTCTGCTCATCATTGTTGTGCGTCTTTCTTTGTCTTTGCTAGTTTACTTGCTGGGAAGTGCAATCTGGCCATAAGTGGTCTAGGTGCTCTTGTTTTTTGATCGAACCCTCTCACACATACAAATCCTGCACAAAAGAAACTTGTTTGGTAACAGAAAGAGAAGCTTGTGTGCATATTGCATTATGTATAACTTATTTATCTGAACATGCGAACCTGCCTAAGCAACATTTCATCACCCTTAAATTATGATGTGCAGGTATAACTACTCTTTAGTAACACTACGGAGTGAACTATGAAGTCTTCAACTAGAGAATCTTAACTTTACACATTATGCTACCAATTATTTAGCCGAAAACTATTTGCATCTTGTTGAACTTTATTGCCATGGTCTATATTGAAGTTCATTCTTTCAACACAATTGCCAGCCCCCAAGACCAGGTTAGTGCAATTTTTTGTATGGTTTTGGTGATATTATGTAAAAAACTAGGCAAGGGATGTGCACTAGTTGATTTAGTTGACCTAGGAATACTAAAATTGAATTGAATTAACCAAACTAGTTTAATTTTAAAATGAAACAAAGTACTCCTAGCCAATGAGAGATGGAATTGCAAATTATTAAGGAACCAAATTAAAAAGTTTTGATTTGATTTGTTTAGTTTTATATGAAAATTTCTTTCATAGAATAAGTACAAATCCTTGTGGTTTAAGTAATATATACCTGTCTTTATGAATTAAAAAATATCATTTTCATAGACCTCAAATATTTATTTCATGTGCACTTGTCTTATGTTAAATTGTTGTTTAAAAAATCTAAGAGAATATATTTTGTCTCTTACAATATGTATTTTGTCATTTTAATTTTTTCATGTGCACTTGTCTTATGTGCACTTGCCCTTCATGAATTTATGTTAGTTTACTAAATTGATAAATTTAAGATAATATGTTACAAAAATAAATAAAGTATATTTTGTAACAATCATTAGAAAACAAATGTTTTAGTCTTAAACAAACATGCATAAAGTAAGGGGTGTGCGTAACTGAATAGTGCCAAAAATTGAACCAAACTAATCAATTTCAATTGATACTATATGAAGGTTTATAGATTCTTTAGAAATTCAGTTTGGTTCGGTTCGGTTCTTAGAGTCAATTTGGTTTGCAAACTAAATTGAACCAATCATTTGCACCCCTAGTATAAATGTTTAAAATGTTCATTAACAAAATAACGCAAGTATTAAGTTGAAAAAGAAAAATACATCATAAGGTACTAGCATTTGCTAACTATAGTGTGGTAAAGATTAAATCACTTTGAAAGAAATTTTTTGAAATATAGGCATAAAAGTGTATATTGTGCAAACGTTTGGAGTATTGTAAATATCCCTATTTCAAACATTGTCAATTTCTCTAATCATTTCTTTTAATGAAAACCAAGAAAAAAAAAAATTCAGTTTTATAAAATGAAAATGAACCAAACAGATTTGAGCTTTAGCCCATTTGGTTGGTGTTATTTGTCCTACCCAAAATCTAGTACCTTTTAATTTTGACATTCATGATTATTTTTTTATTCTAGAAGTTTTAACCTTCACCGTATCTTTTACTGGATTTGTACTTAGTTTTCATTGTAAAACTAAGAATTTGAAATAAATTTAATTAAATTTAAATAAGTAATAATGAATTATTTTTGAATTTAATTGACATTGTTTAGAGTTAAATGTTCTACCTTAAATGAATAATATGAATAGAAAATTATTTTTAAAAATATTTACTAAAAAGTCTTTAAAGTTAATTGTAAAGTTCTATTGTTAATTATGGAATTTTTGTTATAAAAAATGTAAAGCAATTGAATAGCATAAATATGTTTTTCTTTTAGAAAAAAGCATAAATATGTTTATTGTTTAATTCAATTAGAAAATATCTTCAATAAAAAAGTTTAACAAAAAAGAATATGAAATAAAAGAGGAAAAAATTGATTTAATAAAATTTTGAAATACAATAGACATGATAAAATTGAAAGATCCCAACATTGGATCATCTACAATGTGTTCTTTGAAAGAAATTACTAAAATGACTAGTGCTTTTCATATTTTACCAACAACTATATGGGTCACCATTATGTTCTTTTAATGTAGTGACATCTATAATATAACATGTATTGTTTGTCATCTCATAAATGTTATATTTCAATAAGTGATTATAAACATAATTTACTTTCAATAATTACTTAATTTAGTTCAAATCTTTACTATGCATATTTAATGTGATTTTTGAGTTTAAAACACATGATAATAAAGAAATAAGTTGAATAGAGAAAATGTTAGGATAAAAATCTTTAGATTCCATTAACAATATTTTGGAATATCACTTGGCCATATATCAACACTCTTTAAGTTGACAAAGTGGGCTTGGGTGTCTTCCACTTGTTAGGTGAACGAAATTATGGTATTGTTAGATGAAATGAGAAAAGGGTGAAATCACTTGATAAGAATTTCATAATTGTTGTTCTTCTTGTGCTGGGCATACTATTTCACCATCATGTTGGATTACTTATGGTTAGTTTCAAAAGGTAGCATTTGCCTAGATGTTTAGATAATGATGGCTATGAGCCTAGCAAGAGCATTTGAACAAAAGCAATAGTTTTAGGTTGGAAATAATCATAGGGAAATGTTGCAAGGTCTAGAAGAAGCTTGAGCTCTTCAATATGAGAGTCTCCATTAACTTCATAAAGGCTTCATCATTTGTCTTATTTAGCACCATGCAACTTGGTTCATAAACACCATTTAAAAAATGATTAAACAAAGTTGAGATGATGGTGCAATGATTGAAGGGTTATAATACAAATGTGATGAACAATATTCAGGTACTCATCAATGTAGAAAAATGTTTTGGTTGGAATTGGGTTATTTTATTGATACCAGTACCAAAGAAACATTAAATGGTGCTTGACATTTGACTATGCTCAAATTATGATTTGGATATATCCAAGTGCGTATAGGTACTACCAATATAGAGAATATGACTCTCAAAACCCACCATGGACTTTTTAGTTCTTAATCATGCCATATGGTTTAACCAATGTATTGTCAGCTTTTTAAGATTTGATGAAAAAGGCATTGCATGCTTATTTGCACCATTTTTTCTTTGTTTTCTTCGATGATATTTTGATTTCTAGTCATGCATAGGAAGACCATTAAATCTATATGTCCATAGTGTTTGAATTATTGCATGTTCATAAACTCTATCTACTTCCATTCTAGCATTTTCACAAACACTTAGAGGGCATTGATTTTCAGAGAGAAATCCTTGCTCAATTGAAGTGCTTGGACCAACCCAAATACAAGATGTTCAAAATAAAAACTAGCTTGAAAGAAACTAGTATTTTGTACTTTTTTATACTGATTTTTTGATTTTTTGGCAAAGATTTAAAAAGGACAACCACAAAATTGATCTAATGAAGCATGGTTGAGAATAAGAAAAATAGAATGAGATAAGGAAGAATTTCTTAGCACATACTGTGTAATTTTCTCTTCATTTGTCTATCCCTTTGTTCGTCAATTGAAACTTTTTTTTTGATAGATGGGTATAAATAAGAAGATAATCAAAGGGAAGGATTTAGGGAGGAGAAGAAATGCAAACTAGGTTAAGAAAAGAATTCCCTTAGATTGTCAGTGCTCTGATACCATTGTTAGGAATGATTTTCTAATAGATAAACATTGGGTACAAAAGGAGAAGAAATGGGAAAAGGAGAGGAAGAAGAAGGGAGAGAAGAGGAAAAGATATCATAAGAGAACAATTTTATTTTGTATTCAATTCCTATTATTATAGTACAATAGTGTGATATATTTAATAAAATAACATAATAGTTGTATTGCCACCTCATTTTTATATATTTTAATCTTATTTTTTAATAACAAACACTTGAGCCCCATTGTATTGTTTCATCTATTACAGCTTCCACCACATCAAATATGGATTGAAATATTCATGGATTTCATTGAATGAATACCCTAATCTCAAAGAATGTAGCTTTGCTTGTAGTAGTGGATAACTTTTTTCATTCCTCATTTGTACACAATAGTTCATGTAGCTTAAATATTTTAAGCATATTTGTTCTTCTGCATGGGTTACTTGAAACTATTACAAGTGATAGAGATGTGGTTTCTGCAAGTATGTTATGGAGAGCTATTTTGTTTACGTGACACAAAATTCCAATTTTCTGTAGCTTATCACCCTTAGATCAATGGGCAATGTAAGTAGTGGATTGAACAATTAAGATGTATATTGGATGTTTTTGTTGGTGATTTTCCATTAAAATGGGTTGCATGGGTGCCTTGGCAGAGTATTTTACAATAGCTCCTTTCATTCTACTCTTCAGATGACACCTTTTCAAGTAGTTTATGGTACCTTTTCAAGTAGTTTATGGTCGTGACCCTGTGCAGTTGCTGTCTTATGTGGTTGATTCCTCTTGTGTTGATGCCATAGACTCCACTTTATAGGATAGGGATAGTCTATTGATATTTGATGTTGGTTACTTACAACACAACAACAAATGAAAAGTTATAATGATAAGGAACATTGAGATGTTGAATTTACTTTTGGCTACTTCATTTGGCTTCATTTACATGCTCATCAACAATGTTCTCTTGGTTGAGTGATTTCACATCAATTGTCTCCTTGATTTTATGGACCATTTCCTATTGTAGCATATGAGTTAAAAGGTTCATAATGTATTCCATATATCCCTGTCAAAACCTTTTGAGGATGACTCTCCTCCTACTCTTCCATCCATTTTGCCAATCAATGAGGGTTGTGTGATTATTACTCTCGCCTCAATCCCTCATGCTTATTTAATTATGGTATATTTTAACTTCTCATTAAGTGGATTGGGTTGTTGGACTTTGATACAACTTAGGAAAAACTAACTCATTTCCTACAAGCTTTTTCAAACTTTGAGCTTGAGGACAAGCTCTTAAATAGAGAGGAGGGTAATGTTGTGGATGCATTTGTAGGTTGAACTTATGCTAGGAAAGATCATTAACTACATCTGATTTAAGTAGGATTCTTATTTTTATGGTTTATTATTTTTAGAATAGAAATATATTTTCCTTCCTATTATTTGTTCTTTTTAGACTATTAATATAATTATTTTAAGAAATCTTTCCTGAAGGAGTTAGGTTTCCTATTTATGTAAACAGTCTAGTCCTATTTAAAGGACTAGAGGAATACAAATAAAACAAGTTATATCAAAATCTAAAGATTTCAAGGTCTCTCTAACGAGGTTCAAGCTTTTAGGCTTCCTTTGACAAGCTCGAGTTATCTGCCAAAATAGGTTGTTCAAGAAATCCAAGCAAAGAAAAAACAATCACCATAGCTTATCCTATGCTTCACCCTTTGACATGATCTATTTATTGTTCTCAACACTCCACAATTTAGCAATAAATACCTTTCCAATTATTAAGTTGTCAATAGTTCATGAATATTTTAACAAATATGATGGTATTTAACTATTTTTTCATTGCATAACGTTATAAGCAATTACATAATGTTTATTTTGGTGTTATAGCTATGTTGTTAATTCTGCAATCGGTTGTGTTATTAATTAGGTTGCTAAATAATGTCCTCAAATTATTTCAAGTTATACATCTATCTAATATAAAATTCTCAGTGATGAGTGACAACACAAATTATGCCTATGTTCATTAAGTTGATAGAAACTAATAGATGCTTCTCTGATTCCCTAAGGCATGTCTAGGCACAATCATTAAAATAATAGTAGGGTGAGTTAAAAATGACACAACATACCTTTCCAAAAGCAGTACTGAATACCTTCTGTCGAAAGTCCTAGTTGAATAATTGTCATGTGAATTAGTTTTTACCTTTTAGATATAATGAAGAATTGGCTATAAGAGATGATAAAGCTAATGTCTTCTTACCTTTGAATATTGTTGAGACAGAAGTTCCAAAGTACACCATTCGTCTAGGTAAATTCCAAATCCATGCTCTTGGAACATCAATTGGGTTGAGGCTAGATCCATGATCTGCAAATACCTGTGTATTGCAAGTTGCAATTTATATATATATATATATATATATATATCAAATATGTTAAGTGAGGGGATAAGCAAAAATACATACTATCCTTCCTTCAAAAAAATATAGGATAAAAAATAAATTAATAAAAAATGTTCTATTCCATATAAATAGTAAATTTTATCTAAAGAATTAGATTTAAATGTGAACACTAATTTTTACCTAAAAAATTCTATTTTTATATAAATACTAATTTCTAACAAAATTACCTATATATATATATATATATATATATATGAATTTTTAAAATACTAAATTTTGTTAAAATTAAATTAAATTAAATTAAATTAATGTCGTCTTATTAATCAGTTCTAGGAAATAATTGTCAATTTTATATATATTTTTATTGTACATGTAAAATATAGATTACATGCAATTAAATTGAACTGAATATTAGTAATGGAATATGTTTATCTAATACTAAAATATACTTAATTAATTGATGATAATTTAATTAATTGATGATAATATAGATATAACATATTGTAAATATAATGTGACATAACATATAAATAAATAATTTTAATTAAATAAAACATAATGAAACTAAAATATTGTAATAAAATAAAATATTAATATATGTGAAGTTATTATAAGAAAATTATAAATTCCAATTTAAATAATAATGAAAATTATTAAAATCAAGCAATTGTAAATATATTAATTTATTGAACTAATAGATAGTTAATATAACATAAATTGTGATCAATGACAAGTTAAATTAATAATGATGTGCAAAGCAAGTGAAAAAGTTCTAGTATACATAAAAAAATCAATTAGTGAAAAGAGTGAACTTCAAATTCTGGCATTCATAGGCCTACTAAATAACTTAGTCATCAAATCAGAAAAATAGTCTTCTTATTCACAATTCACAAATGCAGAGCAGCCTGCCTCTTCAAAGTTGTTTTACATTTGAATATGCAGGTTTAGTATCTTCTCTGTTGAAACATCAGTTTGGTGCTTCACCTAAAAGTGATTGAATAGTGCCATCATTTATGCCCTCCAAGGTGTGAACAAATTTAAGTGCTGAAACTGTTGAACCAAATGGTGGAAGTTGGTAAAGTGGTGCATGTTTTACAGACTCACGAGCTGTTAGTTTTTAGGTTAAAGGGGAGGTTTGAATGGGTTTCAAAGGCCCTGAAACGTATTCTGAATTTGGAGAAGCTAGTTATTACCATTGAGGGCTGTGATAGCACGTTACTCCCAGTTGTAGGTATGGCTGGAACTTGTGGTCGGTAAACAAACCTACACAAATGTGGGCCTCTCTTAAGTTCTTAGGATTTTCATAGTCCAAAAATGAGATTAGTTGTATCATCCTACCAACGAAGGGATCTCAAATTTAGAAGCTCACGTTCATCAATAACTAGTTTGAATGCACTATATGGAAGGTATATTGTTGAGATATTTGCTGTGATTCTGTCCTACTTGATTGCTATAATTGTGCATTACATTTAGGATCTATGGGTCAGCCTAGGTTTTGTACACATGTATATGTAAGTATTCTATGTTTTGTATTCATATTTTAAATCATTGTAAACGCTCACCAATTAGCTTGAGTGAATAATCAAGCTCTTGAGACCCAAATTCTTTACTTCTACATGCATAAATGGTATTTACCTCATTTACTTGGAAGTATGTGCCATTGAGTGGAAAGCTTCCTCGCATTGCTGTTCTACAAGGTATCTGCAAGTGAGCCATTTGAATTCAGAAGGCGATAGAAGAAGTTAAGATGGCTTCTGTTGACAATGTTATGTACATGGAACTGCATCTGCTCACCAGAAGTGTTCCTCTAACTGTTTGTGAATTGGATTCTCTGATACTATTGCATGAAAAACATGTCTGCTCATTGCATAAATTGTCTGGTCCCTGGAACTGGCAGTGTCTCTCTGGTGGCTGAACTGAGTTTGCTGTTTCACCTGGCAACCAGATTTTCTTGTGATTTTACAATAGAAGCAAGGGATATCTTCTATGCAAGAGCATGTATTATAATTGGGAATACTTTCTATTTTGTCACACCCTAGAAAGTACATGGTACATTTAAGAAGATTTTACTAAATACACAGCAGGTTTTGGGACAATTTCAGTTTCAACAAAACCATGTTTAATTTGGTTGTGCTATAAATGGTCTTGCTCACCTGGTGTCCAAATTGCAAGAAGGTATGGACTAGGATCATCAGGTTCTCTTTTATCCATCTGCATATAGGTAACTAAGAATTAAGCAAATGCAATGTAAAATGAATTGAGATTCTCAAGTGAGAAAATGGAAACTAACCCCATTAAGGAGTGGATGTGAATCTGGAAGTTCATACCTGCATCATATCAGAATTATAGGAGTTAAGCTTGTGGCTGAAGATTTTGCCAATTATAATTATCATTGTTATTGCTATCATTCTTGTGGTTGTTGCTGTTGTGATAATTGTTGTTATTACTGCATTATTATTCTGATGTAAGGTTCCTTGCCTTAGGGTGCTGTTCTAGTTTTGATGTTTCATCATTCTCTAACTGGATTTCTAAGCAATTGTGTTGTATAACTAAAACATGATGTATGTGGTCATAATCAAGGCAAATCCGCATGATTTTGGCAGGGTGATTCTGCCAAGCTGTGTAAAATGGTTCTTTTCAAGTGAAACAACCTTGACATTATTTTGGGACGACATGCACCTACACTTGGTGCTCTGTCATCTGTCAAGCTGTGTAAAATGGTTAACAACGTTGACATTAGGAAGACATGCACTTACACTTGGTGCTCTGTCCGAAGCCTACTGACATTCTTCAGTTTGGGTGTGGGGATGGAAGCAGCTTCTGGATTCAAAGCAACTAAAGCCTTTGACATGTCACATTCTTGGAGTTCCATATTTGCTTGCATGTAATTCTGTAAATTTGTGGTCAACTCTTCCATGTTGAGTTTTATCGTTGGTATTTCATCAGGATCCTCATAAAAAATATCCTCTATATCACTTTCTATTACTTCTGTGTGCTCTTGTTCTGGTGTTGCTGGCTCTTCAATGATAGGTATGCAACTGACAATATCTGTTCCTCTCCCTTTAAACAAACTGTCCTCTGGGGGAGGTAATGGCAAGGGATCAATCACTATGCCAGGGCTTTTCTCTGTTGTCAAGGGAACAGTTGAAGTCACCATAGTCTTTTCTTCTGGTGCGGGGAGAGCAAGCCTTGCACTGTCATCAAAATGCAGGTCATATTCAGTTTATTCATTGTCATAGATTGATCTTTTCTTATTTGACAATTTATAACAAGCGACGAGTACCAGGAGTCACATTGTAATATCTTTCTCTTTCCTTATTACCATGATGGTTGATTGAAATGGCTGGTTGTTTATATAATTTGTAACTTTATTTTTGGGATGTTGAGTATTGTGCATGATAGAATTGCCAAAAACACGAGTAAGCACAACCTCTTGACATCTTTCTACTTTAAATGCAGGACTCTATTGTCAAATCCTGTGTCTGATTCTATAATCACCTAGGGTTACTTTTGACAGAAATAAGATAGAGCTGGACCTCATGGTAATGATTCTGGTTACTGGATGTTTTTGTTCCACCATACTCTGAAAATGTATCTCCAATCTCATGTTATGAGCAAAGCTAAATGCATTTCATGCTGTAGATGTTTTGCAACAGTTAAGTTTAGTCTTGCAAAATTTTGACTTGCAAATGTATTAAGACAGATTCCCCCCGGGCATCAGACCTTTGAACCTCATGATGATTAGCCTATTTATCACCTATTCATCTCAACATAAGAAATATATAGTGATGAGCTTACCTAGCAAAGGCACTAGCAAAATGTCTACATTCTGCTCTCATTGGACATGCATTGCAATTTGGCCGACTCTTTGTACAGAAAACCTGCAACAAACATTGTAGCATGTTAAATATTGGTTGCTCCCCCTCTCCTAAACTGATACAACTTCAAATATCAGTGAAAGGGTGTGGATATGGTCATAAACTAATAAATATACCTTTCCAAACGTAATCATCTGGTAATGCAATTCATACCTGTGCTCCCATTAAACAAATAAGTATAATTAAATTATAGCTCTGTCAGAAAGTTCTGCACTCATTTTATGTGCAAAAAACGTTGAATAAAATGATTTAAGGAAGCATTATATGGTTACAGTGATCGTTGATCAAGTTTGCACAATCTTGGCCAGAGGTATTTCTGAATTGACTCAAGTACTGGGTACCTAGAGATAAATGTAATCAGCATTTTTGAATCATCGGAAAAAAATGTAAGCAATTTGTTGGCATATATATACACATACAGTTCTAACAGGTGGAGTTGAAGTGACTCTGGCAATGGTTGAAGAGGGACCCATCCCAAGCGAACTGCTATCCTTCCAACATTTGTGTCAACCTTCATGCAAGTGTAAATAAATCAGACGGACTGTAAGATTTTCAAGACTATTTTAGGTTGTTGTGGAGCCTCTATTTGTAGTTCAAGCAACTTACGGGAAAAGCGAGATGATGAAGTGTTAAAAGTCTAACACACTCCACACTTTTCAATCCTAATCCTCGTATACTTAGCAGATAATCCCTGCAAAATAACTAGATATTTGAAAGTTGAACATGAAGTGGCTTAGTTTCAACATTTTTTTGCTGTTAATTTTAACCAATGTGATGCTACTTGCAATACTATTAGAACACATATAGTAGCTTTTGAAGGTGTTCAAACATTCAGGTAGCTTACTTTGCTTTATCAGGTGCAATATCTCTTAACCATTCCAGGTCAATGCTTCCATGTTCTGTAACTAGTCGGTTTAGGAAATCCTGCAAAATTTTGCAATCATTGTTAATACTTCTATGGTTAATTGCCTTGTTTGATTAAGATTATTTACCTTGATTCGTGCTGCTAGCATGTTATTCATCCCTCGTTCTTTGATAACATCAGAAATCTCACTGATATCAGCATTTCTCATTGCTTCATAGTCCAGGGAGTCGATTGCATCTTCACTTCTCTCTATTTTTCTACCATTTGACAGCACCTGCCTCCTTAAACTCTCCCAGTCAACTGCATCTTTTTTAATGCTCTCAGCTTTGCCATTTCTTGCTTTTGAAGAATTTGTGTTTACGTTTGCTGCATCAGTTAAATGAACCTTTTCCTTTGAATTTGGTTCAGTGGGACTATTTTTCAAATGTGTTTGCTCATTATCCACAAAAGCAATCCTGCCTTCATTACCAAAAACTTCAGCTGTGCGTTTGGGTGTGTTTGTGATGTGCTGCCTATTACTGCTCACCTTGTGACCCTGTGCATCAGATGGATTGATCACTGGTTCACTTTCCAATTGGCTTCGCTTGTTCATTTCATGTGGTTGACTGCAATGGTAATGCGGAGGGTTACTCGGTTCATGAGTTGATTGCTTATGTAGGAAAGCATGTGGGTCTGTAATGGGAGTTTCTTGATGCCCTTCTGAAGCATATTCTTGTGCTCTGGGTTTATCTACACTCTCTGCCCCCGGTGAAACCCTATTGCTTGCACAACTTGCATCTACTTTCTTGGTGACTCTGGGAGTTTTTGAAGGCCAGGATGATGTGCTTTCTTCTCCGTATATTAGAGAATTTTCTGCTTGTTGGACTGTGGACTGTGGAGTTGCGTATAACCAAGAGGTACTGGATGGAACTTCTTGTATTTGTAACTCTGAATCAATAGAATCTTTTTTCTGATTGGATGTTGAAGAGCCTTTAAGGCAATCATCTAAGGTGTCCAATCTTAGCTGCTGGTGTGTATCTTCAGTATCTTCTAGTCCCTCATGGCCATGCCTAGAACCATCATGAGATGGTGATGTCCCACTGATATGACTGAAGAAATCTTCGAACAGGATAGTATTATCAAATCGTTGCAGATTTGTTGAAGTATTATGATGCTTGTTTGGATTAGCAGGATCTTCTGCTTCTGAGCTGGAACCTGAGTAGGATCTGACTCCTCCATTGCATTGAATAACTGAGGAATCAATAGAATCTTGTGATGAGAAGATTTCTTCTTCTGGGTTGTCACTATGTGCCCCTACCAGGCTTGTTTGTTCTGTCCATAAGAACTCGGCTCTCTGCTGTTCTGCTGATTTATGTGCTGTCTTAGATATCTGACTGCGGAAAGGACTTAACTTACATTGCCATTTGACAGCATCAGTTTGATCTAACACACATATTTCTGTTTCTTGAACCAGTACCATTTGCCCCTCTTTCTCATTGGTCCTGTTTCTTATTGACCTTGGAGGATATTTTGCAGCTAGATGCATGAAGGCAGAGCTGCATGATGAACATGTAACAGATTATTTAGAGCATGTATGACTTGTAAGCTCCTAATTATGTTTTTTGCATTTACCTTGAAAGATGGTCTGAAACATTTTGAGTTAGAAAAACTCCAATCACTGAGTCAACGACCGATCCTTTCCATTTGGAGAAACGCCTATCTCCTGCAAAGAATCATTGCATTCATTTATGTATGTGACTAGCTTTGCTTTGTGATCAAGGGCTGATTCCTATTAGATTTGCTGGTACAATTTTCAGTAAGATGATGTTTGTTTGACCATAAACTATTAGAAGCAATACATAAAAGTAGTTGGTGGCTAATTTTGTTACTAATACAATTTGCAGTTGAAGGTTAAATTTTTAGTTTTATTTTGATGTATTCTACATAAACAAGTTAGGCAGCAATGGAGGGAATTCAAGTACTGTCCTAGTTTATTATTTAACAAGATTTCACTACAGCCTTGTCATTGGGCAAGTTTATTTCTTACAAATAGGTGCTGCTCTTAAGTATGAGGAAATTTTTTCTCCATAAATAGGTGCTCGAGTGTGAGGACATTGATTTGTTACCTTGCACAAGATGCATTCTTGCAATGAATGAATCTGCTCGTCCACGAAAAACTCTCCTCTCTTCCTCCCACCATTGCTTTGTTTTCTGATTTGTGCCTTCAAGGCCTTCAGCTCCTTCCTTCCACATCAACAGTTTCCATACTCTTTCCGTCTCTGGATCAAGGTCTACTTTAGGCCTTGGCTTGCGTTTCTTGATAAACCCTTCATATGGGATAAGTGTGCCATCTCCTTTGTAGGGAACAAGTGCAGTTTCGTTGGTACTTTTGTTGATACTGAGATGCTCCATTCGACATATGATTTCTTCAATTGTAATTGGGAATTTTTCCTTTGTTGGTTGCCCTGCTTCAAATATAAAGAGTTTGCTTTTTAAATATGGTTATCATAAATTTATATGACTTTGGAAATAATGGAGCCTATTAAGATAATACAGTTCTGATATGAATTATCTCATATGCAAAGTACCTTTTCTTTTTGCAGAAGACTGCAGATCTTTCATAATACCGGTCTCTGTTGGCAGGATCTGACCTTCTCTAGGAAGAACTGATAATGATTTGGTCAATGCCGTTGCCTGCTTTTCTGATGCATCAGTGTTGCAATTCTGGGGTCGTGGTTGCTGTACAGATTGGGGAACCAATTTGGGAGGAGTTGGTGGGGATATGTTAGAAGTCTCCCCAATCCTTTTTATGAATGAATCCGGTCCAGTATATTTGCGAAGCATCTGTAATTCTTGTGCAGAGGACACCGAGTTTGTGTGGCTACCAACAGGGTATCTCATGGATGTATAATTTCTTTGTGAGTATAATCTAAATAATTGCCTATCCCTTTCTACTACCGATGGATTTACAGTGTTACTGAATACTTTTCCCATTGATGGGTTAACAGCTGCAATAGAAGGCGGCATTCTGTCTACATGTACTCTGTTTCCAAGCTCGATCTTTTGTTTCTTGTAAGTTTCTGAAAATTCTGCTCTCATAATGTGACTATTTAGGTTATACTCATCTGGATGAAATCTCTCTTGGCAAAGAAGTTCACCCAGTGGATTTCCGTTACCATGCCTTGTTAGTTCTACATGAAGATATTCTCTCTTGTATCCCTTACCTTTAGTTGACAGTTGAGTGTCAGAGACTGATTGAGTGCTGGGAGACATGGATAATTCGTTCTTCTCAAAGCCTTTGTGACTTGGTTCTGATGGGAAAATAGTTCTGCCAATTCCTTCTACCTTATTACGTTGTAGCACTCTGACATCTGTATCTTTAGCGGTGCCTTCTAAAATATCCATTTGTGCATCTTTCCTAGAAGTCAATTGCATTGCACCTTCTCTTCTTTCTGAAATACATAAGTTGTTGTTTGCTCTTTGATTAATGGAAGGAGTGACTTCAGTTATATGTCCTGATTGCTGGATTTTCAACAATGAGACATTCTGTTGACTAGTCTGAAAACTTGACTTTGTTCTGCACATAATGCCAGACTCATTGAATGATTCTGCAACTTGAAAACCCATGTTTAAATTGAGAATCTCTTTTGTCTTATAAAGTATCTCCTGCTTTGTGTCTGAGTTCCTCTCCTTATTGATGCTGGTGTTTTCCATTGCAAAACTCAATGCTTTTCTACATGAAGGAGCGCTTGGATAAGAAGTCACACCAATACAATTTGTGTTTGGAATTTCTGCTTCTTTCTGGTTCTTCCGCACATACTTCCTTTTTTCCTTTGGCTTCTCTAGGGTGTTGGTAGCTTCTCTGATGAAATCTGGATCTTGAGTTGTTGGTTGTGGCTGACTCTTCATGTGAACATGCTGCTTCTTTTCTGCTGCCTTCTCATTGGGATCAACTTCTTTGGTTGCAGCCTTGGGACTATTTTTTGGTTTTCCTTCCACAATTACTTTAGGCCTGTGTTTTCTTCGTTTTGGTGTTTTCTGTTTAGGTGTTTGATTGAGGTCGATAGCTTGGTCTTCTCCCTGACACGAATCCTTGGGTCCCTCAAACAGCGTAGAAATGACAGCAGATGATGAGTGCATAATGTTATGCAAGAACTTGCCAGGATTGTACTGATTTGGGGCATTGTCTATGGACACTACTGCACTGTTTTGCTTGTCTTTAATTTCCCTTGAGCTTTTATCCAGTTGGTGAGCTATGAATGCAGGCGGCTGGTAATCGAACTTCCCGACCTCCTGTGCTGACAGCTGATTTTCCAACTTCTTAGCCTGCTTTATTACTGGGGCAAATTGAAATGAATCGGGAACTGATGAAGCTGCATCAGCGTCTATACTTGGTGAAGTGAAAGTGTTTGGAGCATGAGGTGTGGGTAAACCATCTGTAGAAAATAGTATTTGTTAATAATAATATGCCAAGCTTTCAGGGGTGCGAAAACATCTTTGCCAATGGAGTTCCTTTTTTTTTTTCCAATTATTTCAAGTTCTACTGGAAATTTCAACATCTATAAAATTTTTGCAGCTTAATGCTTATTGATTTTGACTTATGATGTAGGAGGAAAATTTTAACTCTTCGCCTTAACTAGTCACTCATGTCCTGTTGATGGAATTTTGTGGTAGCAAATATTTCTCGAAGGCTGAAATTTAGATAATAACTTGCTAATTGTTATTGTTAAATTTGGTTTCACATATTCAGATCCAATGTTTATTTTGAACCAGAATGTTCATCCTATAAACATTAAAATTTTCGATGACATGGCATTGTGAAATACTATCAAATTTCATACTGGATTATTTTGAATTCAGAGTAATATATGTATATATTCCCTTTTATCTTATGTTGCAGATTAACAATAAGCAGCTTCTATACGTAAAAGAAATTCAAAGTCCTCGTAGAAAAGGAAAAAAATTATTTGCCTAGGCTAATACTAAAGAAAATAAGGCAAAGAAAAAAAATCACTGACACTGGGATATCTGACGCCAGCTTGGATAACTAATCAGCAGGTTTGAGCTTGAGCAATGAGTTTGATTGGCGAAAAACATTTCACTCGAGTGAGATTCTGTGAAACTGTGAACTGGGGCATTCAGATTAGGAATCAATGGCATTTCCGCCACGCTTAAACTTCTGCTCAGAGTTCTGTTTGGAGCTGTAGAATTCATACAAAAAACATCTGCCAGTATGTCACTGTTCCAACTCTCATCCTCATCGAGCAACGCTTGTGTGAAGGACCCTGGAAAGTGATTGATCACTCCATTATTTTCTGCAAAACTCCCATTTCTGCTTGGCTGATAAATTTGACCAACATGTTGATCTGTCCTGCTATAATTGGACAAATCCTGCGCATATCCACCGGGAAATCCTACCATTTCCTGCCAATTTCCACCACCAAACTGTCCCTGATGCCTGTCGATCGGAATAGAATTTGGTCTGATTGGAATTGGTTTATGTGGAGTTGCTGGAATCCAACAACCAGCAAACTGCATTTCTTTCTGTTGATGTGGGACTGAAAATCCCTCTCCTAAATGGATCCTAGAATCCATTCAGTCTTCAAATTCTCCTGTTCCTAAAACAACAAGCAGAGCGGCAAGCAGACTTCCGGGCGAGAAGATGTTTGGTTTAATGGCATCCAATGAGTAAGAAGCAAACCCGTTCACAGCGTCCAAGACGGAGATGGGACAAAGAGAAGAGAGAGGCAATTCATCCTTCAAGACATAAAGAGTGGGTCTAAAAAGAAAGAAAGGGAACCGGGCTAAGGATTTAAGGATCCAAGGATAGGATAGAAGCGATTAAAGGGTCAGACTCGTCCACTGTTCAGCAATCGAGATGAAAGCAAATATTCCTCCGAATTTGATACATTTTCACTCTCTCCTTAGAGAAGAAATACTCAGCCCCAGTCTGAATCATCGAAGATGCACGGGCAAGCAAACAAATGAAGAAATTCAGGTACACTAAAACAAGAAATGCGTCTTCTGTTATAAATGCATGCACATTATTTCCCCGATATTTTTCAACAATTAACTAAGAAAAAGCCAGCTATTACCTCTTTACATAATTGAAAAATCTCATTGAGGATAAACAAAATGAACCCATCAATTGAAAAAAAAAAAAAAGAATTTTAACAGAACGAAATCAGCTAAATCTGCACAAATTGACTGAATTATATTCAGTTTATAAATTTATAAGATCACGGGTATCCATTAAATCCACACCCAACACCCAAATCACTAAATAGAATCTTTTCTTTGATTTATTTATACATACCTATATGCAACAGATAGAAGCAAAAACTGTAACCACCATTATTTTATGGGTTACTACCCATAAATTGAATAAAATTAATTAATAAATAACAGAAATGGCATGTTAATTTATAACAGCTTAAGGCTCACCGATCTGTTACTGAGTTAGCTGAATTTCCATAAACGCGTCAATGCCGGAAAAGACTCACTGAGTCTACCGTAAAGAAGGATGAAATGAGAAAGAGAGAGAAGAAAAAAAACCAAAACATTGTACTTGAATATTTATTATTATTATTGTTGTTATTGTTATTAGTACTAAAATTTTTGCATTTCTTTTTGGGCACTGTCTCTCTAAGTCTTTATAAATTGAGCACTCCCCTTTAATCACTTGGTTAATATATTTACTTTGTTTCTTTTCAAGTTGCTGAGTTTGCCGCCTTTCTTACTTCTTTCGTTTGATTTTAAGTATTTTTATATATTAATTGATAAATTTTTATATTAATCAATCCATAAATGATTATTGTAAAATTTAAATAATTAAAAATATTATAAATTTAATATTTGTAAGCGATTAAATATAATAAATAGTAAAGAAAGGCAATCTTTTAATAATAAAATAAAAGTGATAAATTAATGGATGCTCTTAAAAGAAAGGAATTTTAAAAAAACGAGAATAAATCTTTTTTTTTTGTTAATTCTTTCTATGATTCGTTGTCTCTTCGACTTTTGGGTTCATAATCTCAGTTGATTTCTTTTCTTTTCCATGAAATTGTTATTGAAATGAATAAAATGATTAAATGTTATTTAAGCATTAGTTTTTTTTACAAATAGATAAATTCCAACATTTAATGTTAATACTAAATAAAAATCTTTAATTAGCCAACTGTATAAAAATATTCACATTGTTGAGTTACTGTATATGTATAATATTCTCAAATTAAGTATGAAAAGTCTCTGTTTTGGAAAGGAGAATATATATATATATATATATATATATATATATATGACACCCTTATCCAGGTGAAACAACATTTCAATGTTGTTTTTTTTCTAAGACAAATTTGTATAAATTACAAAAATAATTTATATTGAGTTTTGATTTAAAAAGAACATTCTATTTGGAATTAATTATCCAGAAAGAAACCTAATAACGTTGCACTACAAAATTGTCAAAATTAATTCTATTTTCATAAAAAAATTTCAAAAGTAAAATAATTTATAATGATTTGATTGCAATGATGAGTGCAGAGCACAGCATAGAAGTTGTTGAAAATACGTAATGTGACAAGCAACATGTAATGAATGCCAAACCTATACAAAACCAGAGGCTATACACTTTGCTTGCTTCTCCCTAAACTATAAATGTTTTAAACGCACTACCTATTATATGTCTCAACACACCCACACCACACCAAATATTTTATTTTAATTCTTTTTTTAAAATTATATTATACGAAATATTAGTTTATTTGATTTTAGTTTAATATACTTAATGTAATAACTAATTAGTTCATATTATTATCATGGAAGGAGAAATATGCTAACAAAGCTTTTTAAATTCATATACTATTTGATAATGTTAGATGTTCTTTCAAATATTTTTTATGTATTTATTTTTTATTAATTTAAATTAAATATAATATATTATCATATTTATAAAATAAATTTGAGATTCATATTATTGTTTGGTAAAATAATGTGCATAGATAGAAACATATGTGAATCGCATGTCTCTCAAAATTATTATTTTTGTATCCTAATTAATAGACATATTTTCCTTTTTTGTTATTTTATGTTATAATTCATTTAGTATTTTAATAAGATGCTTCATATGTTAAATCTTTGCTATATCTTTATTTAATCATCTTAAAAATTTTAAAAATAATTATTAATGAAATAATTTTTTTCTCTTTCATAATTAAAGTAAGGATATAATAAAAAAAATACATCTAAATTTACCTTTTCAAGTAAAATAATTGATATATTTTTTAATTTTTTTTAAAAATTGAAGGTGTGTCTATCAATTTGGATAAAGAGGATATAGTTTTAAATAATAACAAATTTTTTATGCATATGTTATTTTTGGAAAAATAATCGGATTTACATAGACAGTAACAATTTATATTTATCAAGAAATAAATGACTATATTTTAAATTTCAAAATAAACAATTTATTTTAAAATAAAAATTAAATTATAATTTCAAATTTAAAACGTCTGTCATATACATAAATATAAAAAGAATGTATTTTACTTTGTGTGAAATAATGTTAAGTGTTTTTTTAAAGTTTTGGTAAAAATAACAATTGTTCTTGTAAAAATAATGATTTTTTACAATTAATCTATAATAAAGTTGAAGTCAATTTGAAATAATTATGAAATAAGACTTTCTACAAACTAAAAAAAATTAAAGTAGACCTATATTAAATTTTAAAAGCATTATTCTGTAAATATTTTAAAAATATTAGTTATTGTTATAATTTTTCAAAGAAACGTGATATATACTCAAAATTTTCTACTATTTTTGAAATATAAAATATTTTATGTGCTAAGTAATTAGTTTATATTATTATTGTGGGAAAGAGAAAAATGTTAACAAAGTTTTTTAAATGTATATATTATTTGATGAAATTAGTTGTTATTTCTAGTATTTTTCATTATATTTTTTACTCTTTTCTCTTTTTTTTGAAGTATATAATTTCTAATATGATCTAAATATCACATTTACAATCATAAATTTGAGATTCATATCGTTGCTTAGTGAAATAATGTGTGTGTAGGTAGTTATATATATGAATTTCATGTCTCTCAAAATTAGTACTCCCTCTATCTCAAATTAATAAGGATGCCTTCATTTTTTTATGTCCTACATTATAGCTCGTTTATTATTTTAGTATGATTCCTATTAAATCTATATTATATTCTTATTTAATTATCTTAAAAATCAAAGAGATAACTAAAAATGAAATAATTCTTTTCTTTCATAACTAAAATAAGGGTACAATAAAAAAATATATCTAGATTTTTCAAGTAAAATAATTAATTTTTTTAGTTCTTATAAAATTAAAGTGCAGTTATCAATTTGTAACAAGAATAGAAGATTTGGTGAAAATTGGATTCATTTTTCATAGTTGCAATGTACTACATAAATACACACTGTCTACCACATCTTCTCCTAAAATAGTGCTACAAAATCGGCAACATATGTCTAATTATATTCCTATAAAACATCTAATTATGCCAAAGATAATTACAAAATATATAATTTCCTTAATACTCCCCCTCAAGTTGGAGAGTGTAGATCAAGAACTCTCAACTTGCTACATAAAAACTCGAACTGCTCTCTGCCAAGAGCTTTTGTAAAAATGTCTGCCAACTGCATCTTCGTAGAGACATAACAAGGACGAATCATCCCAGATCGTAATTTTTCCCTAACTATATGACAATCAATCTCAATGTGTTTTGTACGTTCGTGGAAAATTGGGTTAGCAGCAATGTGTAAGGCCGCTTGATTATCACAAAACAACGAAGCTGGCTTATGTAATTCCACCTTCAAATCTTGAAGTATATACCTCAACCATGTTAACTCCAGACAAGTGTTTGCCATAGCCCTGTACTTAGCTTCTGCTGATGACCGTGAAACTGATAGACCACGACGAAGTTCCAGAGTACCCATCACAAATAAAAAATTTATTGACTGAAGTCTTTATTATTTTGCTGCTATAGTTAGTTAATTATTGCTTAATAATTGGTCAAATGCTGTTGAGATTTTTCAGCATTTGTTAGCTGAAATAAAGCACCTCTTGCCTTTAGAATATGTCTGAATTTGTTATTTCTTTTTTATTTATTCCTTGTAACAGCAGCAGAGAAAGGGGATAGAATACAACCTACCTCTCATTTTGAGAATTATTTTCTTCGGCTTTGACTGGGACCTATCAGTGGTATCAGAGCTGTTCTTATCCTACTTTCTTTTCTTCTCATATGACAACCAACAAGGAGCAGATCGAAAATTTGGAAGTTGGCCTCGGCCAGCTCTAAGATAACCTGTCAAGGATGGAACGAGGAATTAGCGATGAGTTGCAGCAAATTAAAGCAGCCCTCACTAAATTCTTCGAACTTACTCCCGCTAGCAAAGAAGCAACAAACAGTGCAAACGACCAGGCTAGTCAGGTCCGCATTCGCCAAGATGAATTCAGAGAAGGGAGAAACCCTTTGTACTCCGCTAAATTAGCGAAACTGGAGTTTCCGAAATATTCCGGAGATGATCCAACCGAATGGTTCACCAGAGTTGATCAATTCTTCGAGTATCAAGGAACGCCAGAATCAGAAAAAGTGTCCTTGGCTTCTTATCACCTTCGAGGGGAAGCGAACGAGTGGTGGCAGTGGTTACGCAGAACCCACACAGAAGCGGGAAAAACGGTAACATGGGAAATCTTTTCTGCAGAACTGTGGTCACGATTTGGGCCTACTGATTGCGAGGATTTTGACGAATCGTTATCAAAAATTCGGCAAACAGGACCCCTACGTGATTATCAGAGGGAATTTGAAAGGTTGGGAAACCGAGTTAAGGGATGGACTCAAAAGGCACTAGTGGGGACTTTTATGGGCGGTCTCACGTCAGAAATCTTTGAGGGTATTCGAATGTTCAAGCCATAGACTCTTAAAGATGCAATCAGCCTAGCTAGTATGAGGGATGAGCAATTGCTGCGACAAAAGAAGGCAATTCGCCCATCTTATCAACCGACCTCTTCGTCTCCAACTAAAACAAAACAGAACACGCTTATTAAGCGACTCTCTTGGGAGGAAATGCAGAATCGTCGGGCTAAGGGACTATGTTTTAACTATGATGAGCGATTTGTTCCTGGACATAGGTGCTCCAAACCGCAGTTTCTTCTTCTTGATGGTGGAATTGGAATTGAAGAGGAGGATGATGATAGTGAACCAGAGATTTCGCTTCATGCTCTTAATGGAGGGTCGACGGCTGGTACGATAAGGGTTAAAATACGAATCAATTCGATGGAATTAATTTGTCTAATTGATAGTGGGTCCACCCACAATTTCATCAACGAGAGAATAGCAGGAATATTAAAATTACCAGTTGAGCCGACTTCGCCATTCAACGTGAAGGTGGCCAACGGGGATCCTCTGCAGTGCAACGGAAAATTCAGGAACACCACTGCTCTTTTACAGGGAATTCCCTTCACCATAACATTTTATTCCTTACCGATCATGGGTTTGGATGTGGTTCTGGGAGTTCAATGGTTAAGAAAATTGGGTACAGTTCAGTGCAATTGGGACAAACTGACAATGGATTTTCTATGGAAAGGGGAACAACACCATTTACAGGGAATCAAGGGTCAGCCAATTAAAGCTTCTTCTTTGAAAGCAATGGTCAAAGATTTGAAACACAATAATTCACTCTTTGCCATTTGCGTGGAAACCACTTCGACTTTCTTCCCCGAAGGAATTCATCCTGAGATGAAACTCTTATTAGATCAGTTTCCAGATATTTATCAAAAGCCAAGTCAGCTTCCTCCAGAACGTGAAATCAACCATCGAATCAACCTCAAGGAAGGCACTAATCCTATTAATGTTCGGCCATACAGATATGCTCACTTCCAAAAGGCAGAAATTGAGAAGCAGGTTCATGACATGTTGAAATCGAGATTTATTTAGGCAAGTACCAGTCCCTTCTCTTCACCTGTATTACTTGTCCGTAAGAAAGATGGGACTTGGCGATTCTGTACAGATTATAGGGCTCTTAATGAGGTGACCATACGAGATAGATTTCCCATTCCTACAGTTGACGATATGTTGGATGAATTGTATGGAGCAGCTTACTTTACAAAACTAGACTTTATTGCTGGATTCCATCAAGTTTGAGTCCACCATACTGACATTCACAAGACCGCTTTCCGTACTCATAATGGTCACTATGAGTACCTGGTAATGCCTTTCGGCTTGTGTAATGCTCCCTCCACTTTCCAGGCACTCATGAACATAATTTTTCGTTCTCATTTACGAAAATTTGTGTTAGTCTTTTTTGATGATGTGTTGATTTATAGCCCCACTTAGGAATTACACCTGCAACATGTACGCACTGCTTTTGAATTATTACGACAACATCAATTTTTTTATCAAACTCAGCAAGTGTGCTTTTGGACAGCAGCAGGTAGAATATTTGGGACACATCGTCTCTTGTAATGGTGTTCAGGTGGATCAGAGAAAGATACAGGTTATGAAAGATTGGCCTCAACCCACTAATGTATCTGATTTGCGTGGATTTTTGGGCTTGACCGGATATTACAGGAAATTTGTTCGTGATTATGGAACCATTGCTCGGCCACTAACCAATCTTTTGAAGAAGGGTCAATTTCTCTGGAATTCAGAAGCAGATGGTTCCTTTACTGCACTAAAAAAAGCCATGGCCTCCACACCAATACTTGCAATGCCAAATCTTGATGCCCCTTTTGTCATCACCACTGACGCTTCCAACAACGGCATCGGAGCTGTTTTGTCACAACATGACAGGCCCATTGCTTTCATGAGCCGCGCTTTGGGGGTTACAAAACAGTCTTGGTCCACATACGTTAAGGAGATGTTAGCAATACTGTAAGCTATTCAAACTTGGTACCCTTATTTGCTTGGCCGAAAGTTTTATATCCAAACTGATCAGCGCAGCTTGAAGTACATGGTGGAGCAAAGAGTCATTACACCTGAACAGCAGAAATGGGTCTCCAAATTACTGGGCTTTGACTACGAGATCATATATAAACCTGGAAAGGAGAATACAGTCACTGATGCCCTGTCCAGAGTTAGTGGCAGCCCAAGCTTCAACGCTCTTTTCATCCCTCATTCTTCACTCTGGGATCAGATTAGAGCAGCTATTTCTACTCATCCTTACATGATCAAAATGGGCAGTTTAGCTTCGGAGAACCCAGGAGCACCTTACTCTTGGCGTAATGGCTTGATTT